>JAUMTS010078340.1:284-10577 GCA_032273385.1 Ophiopholis aculeata | reverse complement strand
GTCTGTGTGCGTAAGGGGTCGGTATTGCGTCGTGAAGCTGTATTGTATTTTGCTTATACTTTCTCACAATATGCTTATCCATTCTCTACTAATCCCATACTAATACTAATAATGTTAATAACAGTAACAATAATAATTATAACATTGTTTGTTAGGTGCAATTTGTACATATCCTAAAAGAGCTGTAATAAATATGATAACAAACTAACAAAACCAAATTAAACTTAGGTATTTAGGAAAAGAGGTAGTAATGTATTTACCCATTTGAGGTACGACGCTGAAATTTGGTAGGGGTAGGAATTAAAACCACCGTCATCCTGGTCAACTGGCGGTAAATCAGAATAGCAACGCCCTACGATAGCCAAATTTGGTCAGAAGAATCATCGACAAATGCAAATGCTGGATTAAAGATCATATGGAGGTCACCCCGGGTCACGTAGAGGTCATTGTGCTAAGGGCTCTTCCCGAATGAAAAGGTGGCAGCCAGGCCGGACCAAATGTATTCAGCCTTTTGCAGCCACTGTGGATTTATCCGTCAAAAAGTGAACAGTAGTTTTCAGTGGCCGCGAAATTCTTAGCCAGTAGCCAAGCATAGCTCATTATCGTTACCGCTGTGTGTGAAGTTATGAATATTCAATAAAATTTAAACACAGTTTGGTTGGGTAAAACGCCATGGGCTGCGAAAGGCTGTGGCAGGGGCAGGCTGGCCGATGCCGCAGCTTGGCTGGGGCTGGCTGCCCCGTTTTCATTCGGGAACGGCCCTAACTTGAAAATATAATGAAACTGACACATATCTAATGAAAGTTGACCTAAAAGAGGTAACACATTCAGCCTACATAACACACTCGGTTAGATATTTGATTTGTTAGTTTAACTGGCAACCTTTTTTCGAATCGGTAAATGAGTTTTTTATCTGCTGCTTTGCTGATGGAAGTAGTTGAAAATAAGGTAACATTTTGATAAAAATGGAACATTTTCAATATAGGTACAAAATGTTTAAACAATCGAAAAACTGAATAAGCGTAGCAGTGTTGCACTTTTTACCAAAATCACCAATATATACCAGGTTGCACATGCTTTAGTATGTAACGCCCATAACGGTAAACAACTAATAACACTTAAAATTTAATTTTGATATAAAGGGTTCAAAGTAAAAAAGCAAATATTTGAATTTTTCTATGCTATAAAATAATTGAAAAAACTACAGTTGCATTAATATAAATATACAAATTTGTACTAAATATATCACAGCTCCTACTAGAAAACATCAGAGAATGCCTTTTTCTTTTGTTATTAATGTTTTGATTTACACGTCAGTACATCAATCAACTATCTCTCTTTTTCTTTTAATCAGACCACATTAAAACGCCCTAACCAATCTCAACTTCAATCTATGCTTTAGTTTTCCATCTCTATATAAGTCAGTGCTGATCAATCTACATATCTCACCTCTTCATAAATGGTTCCGGGATATTAAAGACTTGTTATACCTTGTAAGCGTAAGAAATAAAAAGCACATGCTTTCAACTAACATCGAAAACAAATTATATATTTTCACAAGCTCATTGAGATTAAAATTAGTTGTGACGAGGTGTCTGTTATTTCAGTTCCTTGCAATTCGTCGTACTTGTGTAGTCAACTTTGTTTTTTCTTAGTACAAAATTAATTGAAGATGCTCATCAAACACACATTTCTATATCAGTTGTACCATTTCTGCAAATTACCTCTTCCATATGTAACATCTTATAATAAGTGGATGCATGTGGCAATAGTGACTGATCTGGTGATAAGACAAATGGCATATACAATTCTAAGAAAAGAAAATTTGAATGCCTGTATGAGATCCCAAATGTAATTTGTTTTACCCTATATATATATAATGTGACACTTACATCAGCTGCAAAGCCGGTAAACATTTAAGTGAGTCCTTAATCCAAGTATTTGCCAGCTAAATATGTAAATTTGTGCCATGGAAAGCAGTTGTAATTTCATATAATTTTATTTACACAACAGCTGAATGTATAGTGTGTTCGCGCCAAATAGTATAATTGGTTAACTTAACCTACTCGATTTTTCAAAAAAAAATGTTACAGTTCTACGTGACTTTGCTATCTAAGTTATATTACGTTTACACCATATGTTATACACGAATATGAGACCTTAATCCATTTATGTGCCAGCCGAGGAAATATATCTGTAGCAATGACATCCGCGTCAATCCATCACTATATTTGGCAACACTTGAATGTAGCGAGCGTGTGTGTGGAATAGTATAATTAGTTTCTTACCCTGTTCCAAATGTTATAAACGTCTTACAAGAAGTACATTTGCTAACTGATGTTGACACATGCTGCAATTCATGTGAGCCCTTAATCCAAATACAGCTTGTCCTAGAAAAAAAAAACATTAGTCGGAACATGCACAATTGAGGGTTATAAAGGAAACTTCTATTACAATCATAGAAGGAAATGGCAATGGAATCAAGTTTTGTATACAGTTTATTCCACTTTTAACGATAGCCTAGAACAAAACTTATGCATCGTCAAACTTACAGGTGCGATCTTTCTTTGGCCACTTTCTATTGATGTGAAATGGCTGTGCTAAAGATGATAAAAAGATAAAGGGTGAATCGTCTTCACGATAAACAATTTAAACAGAGGGTTGATCTCACATTTTACATAAACAAGTATTCAATACCTGTTTTTGTTTTTAACAATATAAATACAAGTAAAACCAGAAGCAAGTAAACGAGAATGAGGCAGGAGGGGGATGGCTGGCGCACTTCCCAGATCTCAGTTTTAACTAAATAAACGGGCTATTATGGCTTTAGAATACGGAAACTAGCAATGTTAATGAAACTATTATTAGACAGTTGAGAAGATAGTTTTAACATTAGAGGAGGCCATGCAGACAATCCATAAGGGACAACTACAATAAACATGTCCAGCATGGAACAAGTCAAAATATATAGAAATAATGGACACAGTGGTTGTCCGAGGACATCACGAACTCAAGTTAATATCAGCTATATTGATATGGCTAGAAGGCACTAGTTAAAAGTGGATCAAGGGATTTCGCATCTGTAAGTTTGACAATACATAACCGTTTTTTCTAGGCTCTCGATTAAATTGAAACTAACGTTACACAAAGCATTATACAATTTCCATTCTAGTGCAATAAAAGTTGTTCTCATAACTTTCCTTTATAACCCCCAATTTCGCATGTTCCAACTGATAGGTTTTTTCTTGGACAAGCCATATTTGCCAGCGGAGTCTGTATATCTGACGTTGATAGCACTTGCAATCCATACATTTACACAACACTTGAATGTAAAGTGTTTCTGTGCTAGACAATATAATTGTTCGTTTGTATCCCACTTGCAAATGTAATAAGCTTAAAAGGAATGACAACATCGATTAAGTGTTTGATCCATATAACACTTTCTTTGGCTCATCATGTTTGTGACAAGCTAAATAATTCAACTAATTATAATGTGGAGACAGTAACTTAGGATCGGATTTGTTCAACCTTGTATAATATTTTTTTGAAATTTGACCAAAACGTGCCAAATAAGTGAAAAAATACAATTTTGTTCAAAAATTCATTATATTAAAATGTAAACGAACAACTAGGAAAACCGACCCTAAGTTAGCGTGTTTACATTAAAATAATGCAATTTTGTCATTTTGTACTCAAGATTATTTTAGTTAACTTGTCAAAAACATTTTGAGCCAAAAAGTAGTTTTTTAGGGTCAACATTCTAAAAATAAACACTTTTGGTTAACAGTGATGCCACAATAGAGCTCTATTAGCCACTTTCTTTCCAAAAATGTAAACTTTAACATGTATTTGTAGTAGTTTAGAAGTTGCAGCACTCGATAAATTCAACAAATCCAGTCAAGAACTTCCTTGGTTCCCCTTTAAGGGGTGGATCCGACACTATATTTTGTTGTGATACAAATGTACAAATTACAATTATACATGTATATGGTTACTTGAATTGCTTGAAAGTATTGTTAAGAAATATTTGTGCCGGTATTTCTATGAAAATTGAAAATGTTCTGCCTCCAAAAACTTTATGCTGTGGCTTTATACTGGCTAGTTAAAACTTATTGAGTTTCAATGGGTAACAATCAATAAATAACGATCGGGGGCTTTGTTATAAATTCCAAGAGGGCGGACAACAATATCCCATGTTAAGACAAATTTCATGGTACGGGGATAGCTTCTGCTTTTACTTGGATAATACAATTTAAAAAATGGGGTTCAACACGGAATTGGACAACTTTGTACCATTGTTACTTGTACTTGTTCTGAGCAGTCGAGTTTTGTAATGCTTGCATCTGTTTTTTAATTTTTTTTCACATCAGGATTTTAACCTTTCTAAGAGAGTACCAGTACTACTTGATGGTTAAAATCCTCCGGAAGTTTGTTATCAATATAGTCCCAATTTAGATGGTCACCTTTGTCGATAAAATTATCATGGGACTTACGGAGAAAATTGATTCGTAAAAACTGGAGATAAGAAAACACCTTTGTTCTATTTTCACGTATTCTTTCTTCTAAGTTCGTTGACAACAATACAGTTTCACCAAACAAATTTAAGGCATTGCTATAAGGGGTCAGTGTCAATACATTACGATACCGCTATCGAGCAAACCGATACGATTCGGTGCAATTTAACATTCAAATCCTGCAAAAAGTATATGTTTATGAGGTGAAAGGTGTTAATGACTGCATTGAAACCGTGTATCCACTCGGAACCAAGATTTAATAAGCCCAGATAAAACAACTGTCAATTATCAAAATGGCCATATCAAAAAGCATCGGCTTGCTCGATAGCTGTATCGTAATGTATTGGCCCTCGTCCCTAAGCTACATTTGCGGCAATAAAATTAATTTGGCTAATTGAGTAAAATAATAGGAATCTGTAAAGCAAAGTGCTTTGTTCTGAATTTGAATTAGTCCTATTCCAATTACTAGTATAACATAGCCCAAGCTGAGAAAACAACGTTGATGTCATTTAATGTCTAAGAATTTAGTGTATCCGAAATCACTCATCCGGAATCAATTGTGACAAAGCAAATTTTCCATTAAATTTAATATTATTTCATATCTTTCAATCGCATTTAATTTTCCCTGTATCGATATTGTATACTTGTCTGAAAACGTATGTTACACGTCGCTCATTTTGAATTGATGTAGTGGTTTAGTAAAGCATAGCAGGATATCGTAATCTCGGAAAAAGAATGGAAAATTCTCTGGAGACAAATTAATTATTTTTGCAATAAACATAATTGACTCTTTTATTTTATTTAGCTCCTTCGTAACTCGTATCCGACAAAGCCGGGAGGGTTTAAATTACGCATACTTATAAACAAGGAAATCGTTCAAATCCGCCTCGATACTGATATACTGTAACAAAACTTTTGTATTTTGTTCAAAACAACAAGTCTTTTATGTTGACAAAATATAATTTCTTCGGGATTTCTGATGTTTTTTTTACTCAATACGTAATTCAATTACAAAGCAAGTTGTACATGCTGCCTATAAATACGTAAAGGAGTTTACGCACAATGCAGTGCCAGTGACAGAAGTGAAATGAAGCCATCAAGAGAAGCCATGCATTATATTATATTAGTTATTTTGTTGCCTAAAGATACCAAGACTAGTACCCTATTAAGTTACATTCATAGATTAAAAAGCAATCGTATTAGCCACTTGCGGCTCCATATTAAACATTCAAGGTAATAAACCACTTGAATTGGGTTATCAAACAAGATTCACAAACTAATAGCTGGTGACAATCAGAGAGTTGATATTTTCTCTTCTGAAAATTAAGTTTAAACATTAAGTGTACTTACTATAGTGTCATATGTGTGATACATTTAAAGGAAGATTGATATTTCATGCATGTTATTCTTGGTTATTATTTGGTTTTCTATAATAATACAATTTAGTGTACAGCTTTCGGTTTTGCCGCAGCTGTTTTGGAAATATAATAATTTTGTGTGAAATTAAAGTCCGATTACTGCCATTGAACTTTATTCTTACATTTGTACTACCATGCTTATACAAAATGTTATGCTAATAAACCAATGTGCAGTGGGATAGTTAGAGAATAAAGGTACTGGTTTAAGACCGATGCGTGTATCTGTCGTCTGGTATAACACGGACGCAATCATTATTTTAAGTAGAACGAGTCCGAAGGGCCGAGTTGTTCTACGCAAAAAATAATGATTTGACCGTGTTATATTAGACAACAGATTCACAAATTGATCTGAAAACAGTACCTTTATTCTCATTATTTAACAAAGCTGTACAAATATTGCTTTAATGAACATAAAATAAAAACAAAATGTGTAAATTCAAATAACATTTGTTTTCTTTTACATCTGAAGTAAATCGGCGAGCTTGTGATCCTGAGCGTGCCCTGTGTAAATCAAGCACTACGCGATGTTGCGCGCAACAAAATTCGCGTCTACGAGCGTAGAAGTTGAACGCGCCTTAGCCAATGAATTTGCAAGATTTTTCTTAGCTGTTTAAGAATGTATATTCTTGAACGGTTTTTTATCTGGGGATGATTTCAAAACTAAACCGGAGGTTGTCCTACCGGTCCAGTGCAGTTTGAGCCGTTTTTGTGATCTAAACAATTATTATTTAAACGGTTCAACGGCACTGAACCGCCAGTTAGTTTGCACCCTAGGTGACTGTATGAGTGATTAAAACAAAAATAAAGTTTTTTGAGTTAGGCCTGATTAGACCCATGCACTAACATAATTTTATTTCCAGAGCATTAGTTACCGGTCCAGAAAGCTCCAAGACCTACTCAACAAAATCAATTCAACTCCTTTCTTAATTAATTTAAGAATGTGTAATACCTTACGCTGCAAGACAATTTCGACAGAAAATATCATAAAAAAGGGAATCGCTTAACTTCCGATGTAACGTTTGTACTGTAGTATCTAATTTCGTATTGCTTAAAACCACCCTTTTCTGTAACAACAATAATTCTTGTCATAGCAGTATTAATTTCACATTGGGTGTCTTTTGAAATATAAGTCCTGACTTCGTCCTTTTTAAAATTTAATACATGTCGTATTTGAAAAAAAAACATAACTTATGCTATTACAGCAACACCTACTGGAGGAAAAATAGGTTAGTTTAATATAAACATAATCGTTTGCTTTAAGGATGTCCAGAATTACAACAAAACCAAAACTGTACGTTTCATTCCTTATACTATTGAGTGTTTGACAGTTTTTTTGTTATTTATCCATGAATCTATTTTTGTTTGTAATTTTGATGAAAACCAATTTTTAGTAAAAGGTATTTCAAAAAACATATAATAAATGGCAATTTGAAAAGCAAATATGTCTGAGATTACACATTTATCAGTTGTAAGAATGTTTTTGGTGTAGAAACGATTTGATAACATACACATATTACAATATATTAACAGACAGATATTACAAATATTTCAATTTAATACAAATTACAAGTATATTGTAGTACATGCGTTAAGCTTTCTGTAGATTATGTAAAGCACGCACAGACTCAATATTGTGAATTATTAATATACGTGTCCTAGTTTCATGTTGGAGCAGACTAACATCTTGACACTACTTAGGTCCTTCATCGATTCTCTATTGACTTTCCAGATGACACCACTTATCTGTGGCAAGATAACCGGCGTGGTGCTGGTGTTTCACTGAATTCGTTAGGGGAATCTTTACTCAAATGGTGGTTTCCTAATGACTCTTACACGCTAAAATGGTATTATTAATAAAAGTGCACAGACACACGTCTTCAGTGATGTTGATAGCTTCGTGACGGTACATTGGGATCCGCACAAGCAAATGGACACGGAATGTCAATGTTGTTCGGGAAGCTGTAATGACTTTGATATCAAATTAATTATATAATAGTTCTTATTGCTTGGAGAAGAAGAAGAAGAAATGATGCTGAACTAAAATGATTTGTTTGGATTACTTTGTGCAAGTTGATGGATTGACAAGGTTGAAAATAATCATAGGTTTTACTGTACGTGCCTAGTTTATATTTTGATTTGTGAACAAATACGCCAAATTTCTGCGCTAATTATAACCAAAGAATACACTGTTCTGGTAAAGTAAATCAATACTTGCAACTATAGCTTAAATGATTATTTACTTTAAAAAACAATTGAACAAAGTAATTGAAATTAACACTAAGATATTATTGGTGAAAAATAACAACATTTACATTTACAAACAATTCCTGATGTAAAACTTTAGAGCTTGACCCAAAATATGTTTGTCTTTCAAAGAAAATAAACAAAAATTATTTTGTCAAAACACATCATACTTTAATGCACATCTATACGCAACACGATCTTAAAACGGGATTTTCACAATAACAACAGAGGTGACAAGGATGTGCGCATTATACTATATACGCAGATATATGCAGCCACCAACAACATAGACGTCGTGAATTTGATAAGAAATTAGGACATGGAGATTACGCAGAAAAATGGCAAATTCTTCTGGTTTTGCATCGTAAAATTTGAAAACCAGTTCTACTTTCTAAAGCTATTTCTAAGCAGTTGATGCACAGTATTAAATCAATTCTGTATAAAATGTTGCAATTAGGATAAGTGTGGATAAACCTGATGTATTGAATTGCACATACCTATGCCCATCCATTACTTTGTCTGTGGTGTTGAATTTCGTATTGCCTTAAATTACCCTTTGCTTTGAAAACACAACCCTTAATAGAGCGATATCAATATCACTTGATGTTTAACATGGTTGACATATTTTGGCGGATTACCCTTCAATGTCTTGACTCAACTGAAATATAGTACATGCTTTGGTTTCAATACATGTTATACTTTGAACAAAAATGACTATAAAAGAAAAAGAACACAGTATTAATTATTTGTTTTATCTGGGGTTTTTGATCACATCGTCAGCAAATGTATTGCATATTATTAATAGATAACTGAGACAACCAATTGTTTTAAGGGTAAAAGGCAATTAAATTACACAGACGGCGTTCTGTTCTTTTTGAGTATTAATCCTATACACAACAAGTTAACATTCAAACAATCTATTACACCTAAGACCGACTCTTACAAATTTTGCCGCTGGGCTCAATTCCAAATTCTATGGTCTACTATTCCATTATCGATTAGAGACTCTCTCACCACATGTAGCAAACCAGTTTTTAAAACTCATCTTAAGTGTCACTATAAGGAACATGATGAATAGGGTGATGCATTTCATGTATTTTTTATTTAGATTGATTTTTTGACTGTACAATTTTCATTTGCTTTTAGTGTTCTGCTGAGTTGGGAGTACTACATCTTGTGGTGGCAGTACTCTTTTGTGCTTCCAGTGCTCCCTGACTGCTCAGCAAATCTCGTATATTTTTTGTTTTATTTTGGTTGTTGATAGCCAATTGAATAAAATAAAAAATTAAATAAGATATACTACTGTGATCAAAGGTTATCCAGTAGAATTGTCGACCACATTGAAATCATTGATAGGAACAAAGGTCAAACAGAGGTTGTAATCTTGGATCCCTTGATGTCAAACATTGTCAAATTTCTACGGGTATTGGAGAATAATGTGCTATACTAAGAGGAACTCGCTTTAGCCATGGATTCAAATGAAACTTTGATAAATAGTACCAGTGAAGATACTACATTGGTACAGCTGGAGATGTTTTACTGGGAAAGGATTCTAGTCAGTGTGTTGGAATATATGGTAATACACTGACAATATTAGCAGTTGCATTCTCACAAACTTTACAGCACTCTTATAATACTTTTGTTACAAGCTTGAGTGTGGCTGATTTGTTGACGTCCTTGTTCCTGATTTGGACAATAGTTGGTGTTCTTGGTGAAGAAGACTGGCCAACACCACATGCCTCCTGGTTTTGTGAATCTACTGGATTATTGCTGTACGCCTGTTTTGGTACAATCCTTTACAATCTTGGAGCTATAGCTGTAATTCACGTAATACTTTTCACCAATTATTCTTGGTACAAAAATATCTTCAAATCGTGGAAAATAGCTGTACTTGTTGCCATTCCATGGATTGTCCCGGGAGGGACAGTTATGACATTTCTTGCAATAGGAAACGGTGCGAATGGATACGACAACATAAACGGGACTTGTACTAGCTTAGAAACTTTAGAACCAAACATGAAAGCGCATGGTTTTGTCTACGGTATATTAGCATTGTGTTTAACCATTCCAGCTAGTGTGATCTTTGTCTGCTACATATGGATATATATCTTTATTAA
>JAUMTS010078229.1:0-10578 GCA_032273385.1 Ophiopholis aculeata | reverse complement strand
TAATTTGCAAAAAAGTCATGCTTTACAGTAACTTTGTTTGGGATTAGTGTACAGGATATAATATACCACATGTTTTTAAAAAGCATCAAATCATATACTTTTCTTTCAGATAATCATAATTGTAAGTTAATAATCTGAAAGCATATCGTTTGTTTGAATCAAATTAAAATTTAACCAAACTGTATCAGGTACCGGTACTCAAAAAGCCACAAGCATTTTAACAACAAGAAAATTAAAAAAATGTGTCATTTTGGTCCACTTTTTGTGACATTTTAACAAAATTGAAACAAAATTACTTTTTTGGCACTTTGGTCAAAATTTATTAGATAAGATGATAAACTGAGAAAACCTAGACTGGTGTTAGTGTCTACATTATACTAGTGCACTGTGCAAACAATTTGGGCAATTTTACTCTGGTTATTTGTTGTAAACTTTGGTACACAAACAATTATGATTTGGTCAAAGCATCTGCATTTTAGGAAAAACTGATGTCTAAAAATTCATTTTTTTGAAAAACTCATTTACTCATTTCTGAAAAAAAATGTTTACTTTTATATCATTTTAAGCAGTAGATTCTCAATAGATTCAAAAAATAATTGTCTTTAGTCTCCTCCACTTAATCTGGAATTCCTTGTTCATTTATCTATTGTAATTCAGTAATTGTTTCTAAATTTGTTGTCCACAGTTAAATTTGTACTAATGCCCAGTGGACACGTTAGCACTATGGCGTGTGCTCTTAGTCAGACTGTACAGAATCTGAGAGATCACTTTTCGGGAGAACTCAGGATGCCTGCAGATAAACTAGTCTTCATGTTTGATGGTGAGTAAAGAAGTTGTTTTAAAGTGTCTTAGCAGGGTTAGAAGTTTATCAATATTTGCAAGAAACTATATAGATTATTCTTCATTTAATCACATCTTGCAAGAATCAACTTTACTGGCGGGAATCTTTGGAAGAAATGATTTTCAGATTCTCGCCAAACTTCTTTCCCTGCCAGCCACCATCTTAAGACAGCATTCTGTAATACCAGGTATTATTTAGCCCCCAGCAATATCCTACAGAAATTACAATGCAATTGCAGATACATACAGAGGTTTACTGTTACCTAGGAAAGCTCATTTTGAGGACCCAAATTGTATGACTTGCCCAGCAAAGTCAAAGGTTTATCATTATATTCATGATCCATCAGCATCTCCCTTGGAAACAACATACCTCCCAACCATTAATCCTTGATTACTAAGCGTTGACCAAGAAAGAATTGGATAAACTTACACAGGATCCAGTCAAACTGCAAATGTGGCACCATCCAAAAAATGAAACACATAATCGTTACTTCTGCTATCTATATAGTCTCCCCACTTCAGGACCTTGGCGGAGGCACCATCTATCTTTTAACTACACAACATAAGCCTAGAGCCAGATATATCAGATTTCTGCACCATTATGAGCATGAAGAGCTAATTAGGAGTATTCTGGTTTTTGCATGATCAAAATAAATGTGATTCGTGTAGCATGTTTGCCCCCTGCATTCATTGCAAAAGTAGCATCAAATCAGACACACTTGAAAAGCAGCTGCACACGCAAAGCAACATGCAAATGCTTGTGCTGATCATGGACACATTATGTTTGCATTCATATCGGTGTGTGTGGTCGGCAAGGACCTGACTATCCCCAATTAGTGCTCCATGGTTGATGCGGCCATTACATTGGGATAAATCTGGTATCTCTAATTTGTGGGTTGTGCTACACACACAGCCCCCTGGTCTAATTGTTGTTATTCCTTAATTAGACGTGATATACAAGAAGGAGGAAGTGCTCTATCCGTGCCTCTAAAGCATACAACAGGACTGCAGCTATCTGCATCCAGACCATATGAGGGCATTCTTACTTAAAGTGCTTATTATACCATTTGTACAATGAGGCAGGCGGCCAGCTTTTGCTGAAAAGGATACATAATTTCCCATAAACCTGTTGTTTGAATTCCTTGGTTACCATCCATAGCAATTTTATTAAGTTTAATGTTGTCTTGTCTGATACTTTACCAGCTTTATGGAATTCTGCCGTTAAATATTAGAAGTTGTAACTGTCTTGCCACTTTCACAAATTTGCTAAAGACTTTTTTTTTTCACCAACAATATTGCACCATTTGTTATCTGACTAGCTAATGTGTTACCAATTGCATACCATTAACCATCAATACTATATGCCCATTTTGTTTGTTCTTAGGAAATTTGCGCCTCGCTGCAGTGTTTGCTTGCAACCCATTATGCCTGACCCTGGTAAAGAGGAGACTGTACGAATTGTAGCTCTGGATAGAAGCTTCCATACTAAATGCTACAGATGTGAGGTAAGTTATTCTTTCAGCTTTTTCTAGACAAACTATACTAATTATATCTTGTGGTGTACAACATTTATTCAAGTTTGACTATCTTTGGAATGTAAGTGCTCGATCCTATAGATGGGAGATCGTAATAAAAATTTCAAAGCATAGACCTTCCGGAATAGCAGTTGTTACTCTGTATACAGTAATCCTTTCCAACTGTACTTGATATTCACACCGTCATGGTTGGTTGGTTGGTTGGTTGTTTGGATTCGAGGGCAAAAGCCGAATGCCCCAAATTAAGACTCCCTAGCCAGATCGAAATGGCACAGTTTTCTGATATCTCAGGTTTGAGGGCTTGTTAGAAACCTGCCATGGCCCTTACAAAAAAGAAACTCTAATTTTATTAAGTCAGACTTTGGAGTGTCAGTATTGCAAAGAATCAGCACAAAGTCAGTTGTGAGGCAAGAAGTGGATGGGCACTTTATCTTGCAGACAAACTATAAATGCTGGGTCTGAAGTGTTTTTTTGCGAGTCCGATAAAGGGATGCACACCCCTTACCCTGAATTAATTTATAATGATTTCATACACTCCCGCGTACACCTTGCACATGTAGTAGCCAATCAGAGTTTAAGCTTGCTAAATACGCGAAGTAGCACACTTCATTGTTTCTGGCTTACTCACTACTCACGCAGTGCGGTGCATAGCACATTGCGTGGTGCGTTGGTATGCATGAGCCTCACATAGGGTAAGCTAATTTGTCCATGGGTAATTTTGCTTGTATTCTGTTTTAATTATGAGGTAAAAGTGATATTTTGCTCCTATTTTTTTATAGGTTTAATGAAGCAATCTGCTATACATGTATATTTTTTTCAAAAACATAATATGATTGTTGCTGTGCATGAATTACTAAATTAGATTACTAAATGCGCCTAACTTGTTGCTCCAGAAATTGTACACGAATAATGCACTTGTGCTGATATTGGAGTTGTCCAACTCACTCGCCTGCAGCTTGTGAGTGCAGACAACACCAACTTCAGCACACATGCATTATTTTTGTACAATTCTCTTGCGTCCAGTAATAGTAGTAGTAATACGCAGTAATTAATCTATAAGTATTTCACCTATTTAACCACACACATTACATCACTTATGAATTTATTTTCTGTGCTGTGCTGTAACAATTATTTGACTCACATTATTTTATTGTATGAATGCAGGTCGTGGCTACATATCCCCCATCTAACATGAATTCACATTGACGGCTGATTTGGTGCTTACCCTTTTGAGTGTGCTGATCCCTGTCACCCGTAGGTAACCCAAAATGGCTGTGAATTAATGCATGAATGCTTATTGAATGTTTAGTGAATGCTTACTGAAT
This sequence comes from Ophiopholis aculeata, assembly GCA_032273385.1. Taxonomy (NCBI): domain Eukaryota; kingdom Metazoa; phylum Echinodermata; class Ophiuroidea; order Amphilepidida; family Ophiactidae; genus Ophiopholis; species Ophiopholis aculeata. The sequence goes on along the minus strand of JAUMTS010078229.1, from coordinate 6,878 downwards.
GTTTAGTGAATGCTTTTTGAATGTTTAGTGAATGCTTATTGAAATTGTGTGAATGTTTAGAGAATGCTTATTGAATGTTTAGTGAATGCTAACTGATTTTTGTGTGAATGCTAACTGTATGTTAATTAATGGGTGTATGCTTGATGGATAAATTTGCAAACTATTTAGGTTTTAGATACAGGGCTATCAGTTTCCAGATTTATTGATAATATGAATGTGTATCTGGCACTACTGGTATGTTTCAGAATAACAATACAATTTGTTCAGATCAGCCTTAAGGACCATTTGTTAGCATTGCAGCATTTACTATTGGACTTGCTTTATAGAGTATTTGCAACCTTGTGTAGTTATGTCTGGCCCTGTAGAAAATTGGGCAGTAAATTTGCTGTGCAAAACATGTTTATGCAGACACTACTTTAACACTAAAAGGTTTCAGTATTTCCATACATAGACCTGAAGTATGCATTTCTAAAAATAGTGAAGGAATTCAAATTGGTTACAGTTTCTAATGTACAAATCCAGTAAAATTGTTGGTATATTTGAAAATTCAATATGACTGGCATACCACCATTTATACAACATTGTTTTAATGGTATTTAGGTCAGACTGATTGTTGCAAGTCCTGTCTTGTCAATGTATATGTTGTTTCAGGACTAAATTGAACCAAAATGTTTGTAAGTGTGCACTTCATGTGTTCTGGAAAAATTGTTTCTTGTAACAGTGTTTATCTTGTTATGTGTATGCTGTCTGTTAAATTGCACAAGGGATATTTCAAAGTCCTTGAGCTATGTGTTGTGTTATACGGTTTTAGTTAGGTATTGTGTGATAGTTTGCCTCAATTGTGAAGAAGGTTCATGTCGATATACCAATGAAAGAATATTTTAAATTCTTCAAATGGACCTTTTGAATAATTTACTTTTGATAGTGTTGGAATAGAGTCTTGTTTTATGTTGCATGATATGCACAACTTTAAAATAATCGCATGATTTTGCATGGCTTGTTTTGAACAAAAAGAAACATTAACAAACAATCACTCTGTTCAAGCAATGCTCCCTATTAACAGCAACTAGCATAAGTGTGTTCCTGTGTGTCAGAATCCACACATTTAAGTTACAATTTTGATAAGCCCTCATGTAAATGGCAGCATTTGAAAGTAAGTAATAATCTTAGTTTATGGTATGGTAAGTATGGGGATAGTAAGTTTGTTAGTTATTAATAGTAAGAAAGGTAAGACTAACACATAATAATTTACAAAAAGACTGACTTAGAGAGAGCAACAGTGTTCGAAATTGTGGTTGTCTGTTCTCCCGGGACAACCAAAACGAGCTTAGGACAACCTAAAATAAGACCTAGGCTGTCCGACGGGCAACACAAAATTTATAGCTAAAAGTCACTTTTTATCAGGTATACTGGTCACACACAGCATGGTCACAGTAAGTTGTTCCAATTTGCGAACTACCAAAACGTTTGGCGGACAACCAGAAATTGCAACTTTGTTGTCCGTTGGACAACCACTATTTTCCCCTTAATTCGAACACTGGAGAGCAATTCTTTGTAATGCCTTGTCGCAGCCACCATCTTGGATTGGAAAACATTTTCTGAAAAAGCTGTATATCAAAAACCCAATGCTCTTCATGATTCTTATCTCTCCAGAGCACGAAGCCAAAGCACGATACAGCCTACAATGACATTCAACAAGTGAGAATTAAAAGATTGAATTTGTCTTCAATTTATCAAGGTCTTCAAAATAATAACAAACAACATATTCACATGTATTTGATACTAGAAAGAGCATTAGAAATTAATTGTGAGGAATTATACTCTAAGTATATCTTGATGGTTTCTTTTTTCTTTTTTCACAGGATTTCTCAGATAGTGAATACTCCACATCACCTAGCTCTTCCATTGAGTCATCCCACATGGGGTACCCTTTACACGCACTAAACAGACGCGTATGTGATGCGCAAACATCAAACCATTCCGGTAGTGCTTTTCTACCCGTCGCCGTATGTAGCAACACTGTAACCGTATCACCAATGACGGACAAATCTATGCGAATTACTGGGACCAACTCTATCCACCCTTCCTCCCGTTCTACCCGTAGAGAAACAGCTCCTTTGTTGTCGTCTGCTATGTCGTCTGCTAATGATTCAAGGGAAGAAAAGAAAGAAGAAAACGGATCGCCTCAAGAGGAGGAGGAAGTGGTGGAAAGAAATAATACCCATGATGCCTTGCAGGGAATGAATAATTGGGGGTTAATGAAACTTAGTTCTGTATGATATTATTTATGTTTGCTATACATTTTATGAGGTTGTATATTTTGAAACTACTTGGTTCTCTAGGTAAGTAAACATGAGCACAACTTAATCTTTCCCTAGAGGCATCCATGTTGGAGGGCTCTAGAGAAAGATCAAGTTTTGCTCATTTTATGAGAATATGGAAAGGGTATACCCATGTGCCCAGATGTGGTACCAGAATACGAACTGTGGCTAATATTTACCAATCTATAAAGTGTTCAGTTCCAATATGACGAGTATTTGTACATTTCAGGAATTTGAAAAATAGCTTAAAAGTCAATCATTGTTTCGTCGTTGTCCTATGTGTTTTTGGCCCCTGAACGTGTATAATTCAGAAACACCTTTTTGTTACATAAAAGCTTTCGCTTAATATATGTTCAGGGGCCAAAAACTAGCCCAGAATAAAGACCAGGGGCCAATTTCATAAAATGTTATAATAATACAAGTTATATTGAGTTAAAGTTGATTTTAAGGTTTTATAAAATTTGCCCCAGGTCGTACACCTTGAATGCAAGTTGGTAAGCTGATCAATTTATAGGTACCATGTGAATGTTATTGCTTTGATAAAAAGTAGATAATGATGATAATTTACTAATGAAATCAAACACACAGTCACGATTATGTGACAAGTGTACAAGTACATATAATTTAGTCAATTTATTTCAAATTTCTTTGATTTTGTTCAAACAAATCTATAGTATAAGAGTAAGTGTAGCATTATATCATGTTTTGTTTTTTAATTCATTGTTGATATGAAGACAAAATGTATTCCTCTATTTTTCTATAACAGTATAAATAAGATTGTAAAAATAAGTGATGAAATAATGAAAAACATGATTGTTCTTGTTGAATAAGTTAAACCTTGTACTCAAAGCTTGAAAACTTACTCACCTGTGAGCTTTCAGAATGTAACACTATGACTATATTATCCTCTCCTGTGATAGAATTGTGATGTTTGAAAATGAGGTGTACAAGACCACTGACATGTAATGTAAGTCATATGGTAGACTCTGACGCATTTCTTGTTAAAGCTGTATAATATTTGGTCATATAAGTTCCTCTGGCTACCTCTGCTTTTCCTTGGTGCACATAGATATTGTCTAATCAAAACTTGTAAGAAAGGACCAACAAATGTTTTTGTCACAACTTTTAAAGGATTCATAGCAATTTTCCCATGACCAGCGATGTGGGGCCTGGTAATGCAGACGTGGCTCTGCAATATGGAGTAACTGTGCAGTAACTTTTGAGGTACATTAAAGGTATGCCAATTGTAGGTAAACTTGAAGCCGCCATTCTTTTAATGTGTAGTGTGCTCTGCTGTTGTGCCCATGAAACACACCCTGACTGTTGATTGGCTGATTATAAGCTCAACTGCTGCCAAGTGATCAAATACCGTGAAATCATGATCAGCAGTGAAGAGCAGGAACTTCACACAAGAAAAAGGTATGATGGCTTGTAGTTTACCACATGATGGGAGTACCTCTAAGGTTGCTGCAGTGCACAGATGCTCCAACTTGAAGTAGCCATGTATTGTCTTTATAAATGAGCCATACGTCTCCGGTCATGAGAATTTTTCTGTGTTCCTTTTGCTAATGTGGTAACTTAAAGTCAGTTAACGATGGAGTGGTTATTAATTTTTATGTGTTCAACAATTTGTTTGATTTTTGAAATTTATGCTCTTTAATTCAAAATTTACTCACAGTTCTTATTGCTCATCAATTAACATACCGATTTGTCTATTCACCTTAGATTATTCCTTGTTAGATGAAACAAGGGGTTTGGATGGCACATGTTCAGACAGTAACTGAGAGAACATTTTACAAGTGATTGTCAATATTGTCACATATTTTACATTCATGTAAGACTCTGCAGAATAGGGTTGACAACTCGTTCTGGTATCAAATGGTCCTAGTGAGAACTCGCCCTGTGAGTGAGAAGTGTTCCTGTCCAGATTTCCAAGTGCCAGGATACTTGTTTCTACAGGATGTCTTAGCCAAAAGTACAAGGTAGACATTAAGGCTGGTATTGTTTGTATGATCTATGCATTTGTTATAGGGTTATGTGTGTGCAATGATTGTGTGTCAGAACTTTATGATAGTCCAGCTCTGTTTAGGCCAAACCAACAAATTGTTATATTTCAAAGCCCACACGCATGTCGCTTTTCTGTGCACCTTTATTAATGTGCATTCAGCTTCGATTTTGAAACCGCCATCGGCTTTGAGACATTTATACTATTTTTTGGTTGGCCTTATCGAAGAAACATCAGGGTGTAATTTCTAGGCATGTGAAATAAATCCTAAATTTTAATGATCAGATTCTTACTTTTCAACCAATTCTCCTGTATAAAGTGTATATTAATATAGGAAAAAGTAGCGTTTGAGACTTTTTTCAATAGGATATTATACAATTTGAGACTTTTTAATTGAAGCTCACTCACATGGCTGATTATTTCACAAAGCTGATTTACAACACTTTTCAAACATATAAAAAAAATGGATTAAGGGGGCAAGATCCTTCATTGGTATAGAAACATGTATAATGATTACCTTTCACAACTACACTGCCAAATTCAAATCCAGTTAGAAGTGTTCAATGTTTATTTTCACAGAGTATCATATTTGTGGGAAAAAATACATCAGATAGACAAGGGACCCCTATTAGACATTAAATTTCAAATTTATTGTCCATCATTAGACCATTCATATTCATGATTGAAATGGACACGTTACGCTCAGGAACCACAGCATGTTGAATGGAATGAAACCTAATATGACATTTTGAAATTTAAATACTGGAAAAGAAACCTGGAAAACTAAACAAATGTTGTCAGAAATGTACTCTCAGTAAGAATGTAATTGGTTTGGTTTTGATTCCTACATTGCTTTTTCAATAGTTTCAGTTTTTTGATCTGTGAATATGGTCTTTCAAATTTAGATGTACAACACATGAATTATGTGTTAAAATTGATAATAGTGCCTTGATTAGAAATGCATGAAATCTGACGACTGCAAAACTGATCACATCAATGTTTATGAATGTTTTCAGTCATCCAGTATAGTTATAAATAAGACAAAAATAATGAATCAAAATCTGGACTCACCGCAACTTTTAGTGAGGTTGTGACCCAACTGCTGGATCTTCCACTGGCAGCGCAGAGTATGTCACATGACCAGTCAGTTGAAGATCAAGCGATTGGGTCACAATGTCACTAAAAGTTGTGGTGAGTCCAGATTTTGATCACATCATTGTTTAATATGGTATTTAGTACCATACTATAAAGGGAAAAAATAACTTTTGTAGGGGTCAAAATCAGTACAGCTTGTGTGCTGTTATTTGGAAAGGATCATGAATCAATGATTTATGTCTTAGGCCAAATAGTTTTAGTTGCAACATATAACTATCCACAAACAGCAAAAGTAGTAGACTCTAGAATACTTGATAACATTTACGGGGCCAGGAGTATTAATCAATGCACTTCTTTGTTTCTACAATTATGTTTTGGGTATCAGAAGAAATAATAAAAACTTTTCTACCACACTTTTTGAGCTTTTTTGAGCCACACTCTACACTTTCACACTACTTTCTATATGTTGTGGGTAGTTTATATTGGTCTGTACCAAGGTCTACTCTACTTAAATGTTAGATAAGTTAAAATTAAACATTGTTTGGAAATATTCTTATGTCCCCATCAGTTATAACCAACTCCCACTTTAATATTCTAATTGATATGTTTGCTCTATAGGAACTTTTCTAGCTGTATCATCCATGCAGGTCACATGACAGTCACATGTTTTTGAACTCTAAAGTGCGGTTTATTGTAATTTTGGAATCAGATATGATGTAAGATTTTTTAAAAATATTCATTATGATATTTGTCATCATAAATAATGTTCCTCCTCATTGTATTTGTAAACTATAACATTAACTGTGCATATTGGTTTGATTTGACAATGAAAGCATGAAAATGGTTTGCATTGTTCCATATTGTTAATTTTCAAATTTTGATCAGTTGTAAATTGTCATTCAAATGTACCTGAAATAGAGAGTAAAATGCAACATAATATTCTATAATGTGGTGTCAAGCTACTTAATAGACACTATTCACGGTCCGCCATTATGAGATTAAAGCGAGGCTTGGGTGGCAGAGCGCAACTGTAGCTTGCGTAGACGCAAAGGAGAGCGCAGCTCATTATTCCAGCACAGGTGTTGGCGCGCGCGGTTACAGCGTCTGGCCACCCAACACTCAATTTTGTTTAAAGATGGGGCGGCATGAATAGGGTCTATTGCAAGTGACTTATTATTTTTTTAGGTCTACTGTGATCTTGTGATGCCATTGATTTCATATTATTTGATATATGATTTGGAGTTACCAAAAATTACCAACCAACTGACTAACCCAACTTGTACAAAACTTTCACTCACGGCAACACAATAATGTTCTTTTATGGCCTGAGTTATAAAAAAAAAAAAAATGAAAGTAACTTGGAGCAACATGTTTCATTGTCATTGCACAGAGAACATTTCTGTGAAAATTTCAGGAATAATCATTTTCCAAGCTTGATTTAAGCTAGACACATCATA
>JAUMTS010078118.1:0-10578 GCA_032273385.1 Ophiopholis aculeata | reverse complement strand
CAAAAAAGTACAATCATGCATTGTATGACGTAATTATGACGTCATTTTTGTCAAAAATCGCAAATTTTGCGATTTTCAATAAAAATAGGCCAAATTTGAATTTTGCGCCAACAAAATTCTAAACCTATTCATTTTTACCGCACGTGTACTGTTTTTAATTATGAATTCCTATGCTTTCTATTACGTAATTTTGCCAGTAATTGTCTGTTAAATGATTTTCGCACTACAAGACTTTGCTTCCTTTGTTAAATAAATTAAATACTCATATGGATAAATTTAGGATATTTCAGATTCTTCTCCTTTCATGAATGCCATAGACGAATCTGACTAAGAATGGTTCCGATTTACGCGGCCATAGCTTCGAGTATCCAATTAGGTGTATGGATTAAATGAACAAAACAAAAAGAATCTAAAAAGACTGGCTACTCAAAAACGAGTTTTCAATTATTCAAATTATCAAAGAATTTAAGTAGATACATTATAAAACAAATTATCTTGACTTACTATTTGTATATAACTTCCTGCTGTTCACGTCCTGCCCGGGCGCATCCTCAAGAAAGAAACAATACTCCAGAACACGGGTAACTACTATTAATGTAAAACATTAACTTAACTTATTTGTTGTTTTTATTGCGATTTTGTTTTATAAATGCGATTAATCATCATACTCAGATTATGTAATGTGGTTCTAAATGCTTAAGTCTGAATTATGAGAATAATGTAAATTCGGTGAACACAAAATAACCTGAATGTTCACTATAAAAACTATGTTTCCCTTCTTGAATGTGATAATTAAAATAAACAATAAAAACTAATGGGATCACGTATCAAAGTTCGTTAAATTATGTCAAAGAAAAGATAAGTGAATAATTCCAAGACTACAGCAACATCATTTTATGACTGTGGTTATTGTAAATGCACAAACAAAACATATCTCTAAAATGTCAGTTAACTATGATTTTGTGTTCGAATGGTACATGATTACACTCCGTACAAAAGTACACATTTATTTGAGCAAGAGAGGCAGAGAGAGAGCAATGCATGTTTCCCCATTTTACACAAAATCACAACCATTTTCATAAAGCACCTGGATGCACTGAACTCACAGTTCCTTCTGACGTCACTGTCACCAATGGAGGGACTTCATACGGAGCTATAAAAACATTTGCATGTCCAGAAGGATATTCTACAGTAAATGGAGAAGCTGTCGTAATCAGTGAGTGTGGTGAGAATGGAAAATGGACAAACCATCCTCCAATTTGCTCATGTATTTTCATGGGTAAACCACGGAGTAATTAAACAATAAAGTTGCGTCAAAGATGCCAAACTTGAGTCACTTAATCTTTGTTTTTGTTATCATTCAAGAAATTTAGCTATGATTGTCTTTAATTATCTGTCAATACCTTGAACAAAATCAAATAGCTGCATTGCAAAAAATTAAAAATGGAGACTATAGATTTGCAACCCTGTTCTTCTTACGTAACTTTATGGGTTGTATAGTTGTTAGTCAAGAACAAAATTCCTTCATTCTTACCACACATAGAGCCGTAACTAAATAATCGGGAATTTCAAAATATCGCCAATTATGGTCCTTGCTTGACAGAAATGCAAATGTTTAGGACACTTTAGACTTAAGATATGTTTCTTTCTAGAAGTGTTGTTACTTGTCTGATTTAACAAACAAAATCTTAAAAGAACATACTCACCAGCAGCATTGTGACCTAATAGTCAACTCCGTTCTTATTAGCTTACATAACAAAATTCGATTGACTTCTGTTTGATTTGTTGGCCTGATTGTGTGAGGGTGCACCTGTAAAATTGTTTTATTATCCCTCAAACAGTTAAGACAACACCTGATGTTCCTGCTGCACCAGCCGAAGACCCGTGCGGATCAAGTCCTTGTGAAGACTGGAAAATGTGTATCTCGGTAAACGGTGAAGCCACGTGTTTCTGCAAGCACCCACAAGATTGTCCATACTCAACGAATCCACAGATATGTGGAACAGATGGTAGGAATTATACACACCTGTGTAACCTCAAAACCACCGCATGTTTCTTTGACAGAGATATTGAGGTAGCGGCGGATACACCTTGTCCTTCAATTGAAGGTAGGTTGTATAATGGTTTATAAATTAAATAGTGTATATTTTTGACAAAACAGCAACTCTACCAGCACCCCATGTTGAAGAGTATTTATATCTTTTAGAGGCAACTTAAAAGTGCAGCAGTCCCGTAATTAAGACTGATGTGCAGTTTTTGATTTTCAACCCTTATTTTTAAGTGAGCAGCTTCAAGAAAAATAAATATAAATTAAATATGCCCTTTTAGATTGACATGAAAGACTTCACTGCTTTTAAACACAATTATACTCAACAAGCTACCACAAACACACTTGACAAATCTCAGTATTTTTTAAATTATTAAGAAAAATAGAATCATGTTGTGTACGTTAACATATTAAAACACCATTCTATGTTTCATTTAAACATATAAATGCTATACCAAAAATGTATCCAGACGATTAAGGGGTGAATCTAGGTTCTTTGGAAACAAATTTGGAAATGAGCTTGGTGTTGATGTTTTTAATCTAGACAACTACGCAGGGCCTCTGATTGGCTAAACACGAGAACGAATGTCATCTGCTGATTTGGTGTTGACGCGAAGAGTTTATGTCAGAAAAAAAGTGAGGAGAGTTAGAGGAGGAGGTTTGTTCATAACGCCGTAAAATATAACTGTGTGGTTGGAATTGACCGATCGACCCACATTTTCACCCCGACCCATTTGAATTTTAGGGTTATTTTTTATAATCACTTACCAAAAACATAAACATTTGCATCGTTTTTCATTTTCACTTAAATAAAAATAAATAAATTGCAGTGATTTATAGTGCACTCTGCCTCCCTGACCTTGTAATTCCAAGCGGGCTCAGCACACTTTAAAGAGTTTCGCTAATCATTGTGCCCATTTTACACTACATTGACTTCCTTGAAAGTCTAGGGTTCATTGCAGCACACAGTTGGCGCAGTCCTAGACGAAATTAAGACACTGAATAGCTTCCTCAATTATCCGCACACTCAGCACTGGCTGGATTCGAACCGCGGTGATCGATCAAGGTCAATAGATTAGAAGTCCGCGTCCTAGCTATAGGTTTCGGGTAAAAAGAATGTTGTTATCACAGCAGCATATTATTTAACAAGCTTTGACAATGGTTGTGTTTAAATTGCTTGTCTCTTTTAATAATGTTCTTTAAACCATATAGTCGAGTCGACATAGAGGGCGAGGTGGAAGTCGGGTATAGTTGCGATTTTTTAGCTGCTTCTAACTCTCTGGCATGTCCTCACATAGAATAAGGCTGATGACAAAATGTCATCATTGCGCATTTTTAGATATGGGGCCACAAAATAACCCCATAGGGTTAAACAGGGATCAAATATTAATTAAAAGTGCCTAAATGTCACTAAATGATATATCAAACTACTCCTCTTGGTTCAGGGATTACCCAAATGTCAATGTTTCTGCAATTTGATATGTAAGTCTCTAGTTATGGGTCTTTTAAGGCCAAAGTTAGAATTTCAGATTGTACAGAGGTCCAAATTGTTCGTCTACTAACGAGGATTCAGAAAAAGAATAGTTTGCACTACCTTAGATGTCAACTTACCGAGTTATGAGACAAAAACATGTCAACCACCATTGACTCAATGGTTACATGTGACATTTTGATTGAAAATCATATGACCGAGACATCTGAGTTATTGCAAACTATTCTTTTTCTAAATTCTCTTTGGTAGACGAAAAATTTGATATTTGTTTCATAAAAATCGGTGCCACCTTATTTCTTGACCCCTGTTCAAACCGAGAACAACAGGTCTTGCTTGCTTGCTTGCTTGGTACGTCTCCATCATGGCTGACAGTTCGTGACCTCCATGATGACTCTCCACTGTTGCCGATCTGCAGCTAGCTGATATACCACTGGTAGAGGCTGGCCAACTAGGTTCTTGATCCTGTCTATCCACTTTGTTCTTGGGCGCCCAGGTCTTCTAGATCCTTCGATGTTTCCCTGCATAAGGACTTTCTCTAGGCAGTTGTCCTGACGTCTGGCTATGTGTCCAAAATAGCTGAGTGCTTGGCGATTGATGGAATCGAGAAGTCTGCTCTTCGCACCAACTTCTTGCAAAACACTGACGTTAGTTCTTTTTGCCACCCATGGGATTCTAAGCATTTTCCGCCAGCACCAAAGTTCAAAAGCATTGATCCTTTCGCAGTCTCTCTTGGTGAGTGACCAGGTTTCAGATGAGTAGGTTGCAATGGGGAAAACAAGTGCTTGAACCAGACGTTTCTTTGTAGCTTTGGTGACCCCTCTATCTGCCCATATTTTGGAGAGGTTTGCCATGGCAGATCTGGCCATTGTCATGCGTCTCCTTATTTCCTGATTACAACTGCCATCTGTAGTGATGAGAGCTCCAAGAAAGTTAAATTGTGAAATGAATTCAACTTCTTTCCCATCCACCACCAAAGGGTAACTTGGTTGATCTCCACCAATAATCATAATCTTGGTCTTGGCAACATTAAGACGGAGTCCCAAAGCCTCACTCTCCTGTTTCACTTTTCCAATGCTTTCAATTAAAAAAACATAATAAGTAAAAGAGGATATACCATAAGGAAGATGACTGGTGCACATCCCAGACCTCATTTTTTCACGAGATGTACGGGATTTTTGTAGTTTTAAAATATACAGAAACTGGCAATATCTGTACGACATAAAAAATTGATTCTGTCTCTGTCTGTCTCTCTGCGTATCTATGGGTTCAAAGACGCTTCGAGGTAAGAATTAAGCTGAAATATTTACCTGACTCTGCTTTGCAAAAGTGGTTGAAACTTGTGGCGCTGCTGATGACAATGGAGTCTGTGTGAAGTAAGACAATGAAAGCAAGTTTAGTCCAGACACAAAAAAGAAATGCATTTGATCTACAAGAGCCCATGAGGCGGGCCCAAGGGGTTACACTAGCTTATAAAATCAGGGGTCAAAATCAGCCATTTTAGATGTACAGATTTCAAAACAATAGAAACATAAAGGAATAAATGACCCCCTAAAACGTCTTCTTTATAAATTGCTGCACCAAAACCAAAATTGTGCACCTATCACCCCCATGACTCCTGTAAGGGCGGCTATTGAGTCCACCACATTTGATAGATCACCAGCTGTGTTGACTTTTTCATTTTAATTACTAGTATTTCGCAGTTCTCGGTATTTGTGATTCTCGGCTTGCACGCTTATCCTTATATTCACAGAATATAAAGCGTGGGCCGCTATAGCCCTTGGAGAACTCAAGAGATTCACCTTTTCTATTATTACCGATTTAGAACAAATATGCAAATGAGATAATTAATATACTGATTTGGCAACAACATATTACATCAGCAATACTTGTATGCACCACTACCTATCACATTTCAAGTTGCATCAATGTTAGACATTGCGTTCTGGTAGAGAGCTACTCAGGGGAGAGTTGCCTTTTTTATTATTACTATTAGCCTTTAAATCAGAATAAGTATTCAAATGAGGTAATTGATATGCTAATTTAATGAGAACATATTGTGCACCACAACTCACATACCCAAGTGATGTCAATGCTCACCTTCTGGTTAGAAGACTTTGGAATGCTTTCCGTTTCCCCCGCGGGAAATATGCCATATCTGACTTCCTCAGGCATGGCGTCAAGGACAGTCTCGTATTCTAGGTTTTTTCGTGGCTGTTGGCCAACACCTAGATATAAAATTTAAAATGTTTCCTAAATCTTTATGAAACTAATATCTACTCTTTTATAATATTAGCCCTGAATGTTAAGGGGGAATTTTTCGAGTGTTGTAATTTTTTTAATTATGACTATATATATTTTTAGAGTTTTGACCCCCCACCCCCAAAAAAAAAATGGGGGTACACATTTTGTGACAAGTTGACTTTTAAAAATAGTTTTTGAGTAAAAAAGGCCAAAATCTTCTGATTATAATGTAAAGACACTAACTTAGGGTGAATTTTTTTATACTTTTTAACCTTATCTAATAGTTTTTGACATTTTGACAAAAAAAGTGAGAAAAAAATGGGAAAATCATATTTTTGGCACTTTTTGGTTAAAATTTCAAATGTCACATAACACCATGCTGTTATGGGGGATATCACAATGTAAGTGCTGATAGGTTTGCACCGGCGATTGGTAGCAAATAGTCTAGTTTAAGGCGAAATGGTTGTGACGATTTCCTGATGCTGATGGCAGCGTAATAATAATGGCTGGCGCATTGAGTTATCCGCTGGATATTAGTTGCGCCTAATAAGCACCGAATTATTATTATTATTATTATGATAATTAAAACACAATGCTGTACGCAAATCTTCATACTTTACGGACTGTTTTCATATGAACTTTATTTTAAAAAGTTCGAATCTAACATTTAGGTTCAGAGTCGCAGAAGATGAGAGGATTTATTATGTAGGGTTTGATCTTATCGCACCAGGCACCCTGGCACGTATCCTACTTTACTAGGTATTCTTCTTGAACCAGTAAACAAGCAAACATCGATGCTCTCCTTAGATTCAATAAAAATATCAAATGTATACTTAACTTCGTTAAATTGATTTGCTTTGTTGAAATCTCGTCGTAAATGCAGACATAAATGTTCCTTCGTTGCAGGAACCGCATCGGTAGTCGTAGTATTATCGAGAATTATTATTAATATTATTTTTTTATTATCTTTACCCAGGGTCCCCGATTCAGCTAACAGCTGTTCTTACACGTGGCCCTGCAACATTTACAAATAGAACATGAATATAAGAACACGATTAATATAATACACGTATACACATGTAAAATAAAAATTATAGACATGCTTGAGCAAAAAACGCACTGCATTTTAAAGCATGTAGTATTCGGTAATTAAAATATTACGTGTTACTGCTGCAATATCCAAGCGTGAAGTTAAGTGTCATGAGCGGATACATTATTTTCCATGGTAACATGTTGCCGGGTTAAATTATTTTTACTGTTTATCTTAAATTGCAATAGTCGCTTTTAAATTGCTTACAAAGGCCCTTTGTTTGTAAAACCTTAAAGCAATATAAAGGATGTTAGAGTCAGAAAAGATATGGCTTTTTTTTGTTAACCATTTTTGTTAATGGCTTGATCACCACAGGTCTTTTTTGCCTTTTGATCACATGATGTCCTCAATATCATTACGTGTTTTTTATCATTGTTTTTATATATATGATTGGAATATTTGATTGATTGATAGTTTGCAATGTTTCTATTTTAGTCATCGCAATTTTATTTTCCTTATTTGAATACTTTTAAAGTGTTTCAATTGTCAAGATTATATTTTAATATAATCTTGACAATTGATAAACTTCAAAAGTATCGCTACTTTTGAAGTGTTTAAAATGTCAAGATTATATTTAAATGTAATCTTGACAATTGAAACCCTTCAAAAGTATCGCTAAATAATAAGGCAAAGGCATAGGGGAAAGCGGGGTAAGTGGTTCACTGGTCCATATCTGAATTTTCCGAGATTTTTCAACATTTATTAATGTAGAACATTTACACATATTTTCAAGCAACATTCTTCTAACATGATAATGTAGGGGAGTTAAAAATAAGTCAAAATCAATCATTTTGATCACCCAGAACCGGGACCTAGTATAACCCGGACCACTTACCCCTTATTTGTTGTACAGGGTAATTGGTCCCGCTGAAAATGTAATGCCTTAACTGGAGTTGAGAATTTATTGATAATATTTAATAATTTTTTCCCTTTTTTGTATTAATCAGATTTAGAAATATGTTAGTTAACGGGGGTCTCAAGGAATGTATTGATTGGGTTAGTTGAGTGATGTATTAGTTATTAGTTGAGTTTGGATTATCGAGTATCGTTATTTATGAACTATATAATATAATGTACATAAAACTATACATTTTAAGAAATGAAATGGGTGATTTATTTTTGCCATCGATTTTAACCAAACAAAACGTCTTTTTGTAGAAAATTACCAACAATTACTTTTTAGAGCAAAAATATTTGTGACAAGCGAACTAAAATACTTTTGAACAAAAAATTCAAAAATTGCTTGAACATATATATTGTACAAAACGAATCTAGGGTCGGTTCTCTCATTTGTTCACCTAATTTTAATTGTTTTAAACTTGATATTAATTAATGGACCATGTACATCATGGACCACTTACCCTCATTCTATCCTAAGTTCAAATTTATTTTACAAATAATTTACCACGTTGCAGTTTTTCTCAAAGGATCAGATGATGACTTTTTTTTTCAAATTCAATTACGCAAGATTTTACGGGGGAAAAATCACTTTTTGATCATAGCGTTGTAGAACTATACATTTAATTAACAAACCTGTTATATGTTCGCTATGGGTACTTAAACTGTCATACCAGGTACTTTGACAATTTGAAATAAAATGATAATTACATTTTCCGGAAAAGTACCATTTTAAAATGTTTGAGATGCATTTTGCCGTAATTAAATATATAGCATTGCATGAAGGTGTTAGCTTTTACGAGGATTCCAAAATTCGAGTTTGTTCGTTAGTAAGTGCAGATGCAGTTGTTATAGTTTAAATTCGAACTGTAAACGGATTCAGAACGAGAGTTCAAGACACTAACACATTTAAATGGCTTAGGTGTGTTTACATTTGAATATAGCGCATGGATCTCAGGAGCGGTTTAGCGCTTAAAGCTAATCTGTCTCATGTTTACTTGCTGCTGACGGATCACAACCTAGTCACGCTGTCCTTGTGAGTTGCATTTGGTTAAGGAGATCTACAACCAAACTAAGATCTGTAAGATGAACAAAGTGAGGCTTACTATGAGTGATACTACAGGATTTGCTTTTGCGGCCTTGATAATATACTTACGTGTCGTTAATGTATCAGCAAGTACTCCAACTCCGTCAGGTAAATATATCAGTACTAAAATTGGTCAGTTCCTGGTTACCATGGCAAACGTATCAAAATCGGGCTTCATGGTTTCATCCGTATTGTTCCCATATACTCTCCCTAAGTTTGCTGCCCATGCAACATTTCGTTTTCTAGTTTGTTCTTGTGTTTAGCCAATCAAAGGCCATGCGTTTTGCGGCCTAATTGATAATATACTAACATGTCGTTTATGTATCAGCAAGTACTCCAACTCCGTTAGGTAAATATGTCCATGCTTAAACTTGTATACTTTTGATAAAGGTCATCCTTGAAATTTCAGCCTGTTTCAGTAAATGCTTATATTTTTACTTAGTCGAATATTTTAGTAATATGGTTTCCACCTGTTTGCCGTCGGTTTTTGATTGTTTATTGACTGACAATGAATGACAAAATTAATTCGTAAAATGATGATATGTAATAATTATTATGATAATATAGCTTTTACTATATTTAAGCGATATTGTCAATATAGCGGTCCCCTGTCTTGGTTCCCTGTAAGACATCAGATTAAATCGGGAGATTTGTCTACTAGTATGTTAAATAACATATGGTGCAAGTTAACCAGCAACAGAAGCATGGTTAAAACCAAAGTTAAAACTAACAATTTGAAATCGGGCCTTGATTCAAACCATGCTTTCGGGTGTGTTATCATTTTAGGATCATATTGGTTAAAAAATATACTGCATTAGACTGGGCTGCAGCTTTTCTAAAGAGTGTGAAGAAAAGTATGGTACCTCCCGATTTGCTCCCTAAGATTGTTTGATAAGGACGTCGTCTAATCGGTGATTTTATTGGACTGAATAAACGAATCAAATAGTTGAATCAAATGTAATTAGTGTCTCATAGTTGAGCTGATATCAAAATCCAAAAAATGCTTTTTTTAATTTGAAGTAAGTAACTAACTTCATCATATACCAAATTAGTATAAGTAGAATAAAATCTGACAGGGGTTGCGATCGGGAACGCTTCTACATTGACCATTGAAATACACCTCCGATTTCACTCAATGACCTCAACAAAGTTTGAGTGCAGTTGTTTCTAATAAAATCGGTTTGAATTTCAATTAAGGGTACATAAAAGTTACTTTCAATAATATAGCTTCCATTGCATATGGCGGAGATATATGGGTGTGTCTTTTTGCCTAACTGATTTAAGGGGGGTCTATGTTGGCAAATTTCAATATGTTGGGAACTTAGCAAAAATAGTATAGCAACATTGCATAAAACTAAACAAAAAAAACCCCTTTCAAATGCACTTTGTTTGAGCTCAAACGGTCTTTCAGTTCTGATGTAATGGTCAATTAACGTAAGGGTGAAACAAATGTTCTGACATTTCTGTATACATTTGTGTGTAGAAAACGCTCAACCACTGACTTTTAGCAAATTAAGTTTTTTTAATTTTTTTATCAAATGTAATACATTTCGGTTTGTTGTGATGTTTAAAAGTATAAAATAAATCGTTGCGCATCAAAGGAAGAACGCATTTCTTATGTATTTCTTTTTTCCCTCGCCCAGCTATATTTATCCTGTTATTGTTTTAAAATTCCGTTAAAAAAACCTAGTTATTACAATTTTCACTTAGAATGCTTTTTTAAT
>JAUMTS010077897.1:0-10579 GCA_032273385.1 Ophiopholis aculeata | reverse complement strand
CCGGATCCGGTATTTGTTGCCGTTTTGGGGACTGTTTTACTGTAGAATCCAATGTAAAAATGTTAGATAGCTGTCTATAAAATCCTTCATTACTTACAAAATGTCGTATAGAAAGTTCTTATTTTCATGTTAAAGTTCTAAAAGTGTTCTTAAAAATTCCAAAATGTAGTTTCCGTCTTATTTTTTAAAATAAATAGCAAAAACAAGTTATTTTGGGCAATTTATCACGGCAGTCTCGCTTAACTAAGTGTTTTACGCATTTAAGCTTGCGTGTACCCTTGCGTTCCCATGTCCGCGTGCAATTCGCGAACGTAAAATCATGCGTTTTATAAACACACTTAAGGAGGTTTGTTTCTTTATTACCCACGAATCTCACCATGTCCTTACATTTACCAAATCTTGCACGAAACCCCTTATTTGTCATTACTACGGTATATTCCGATTCAGCATGAAAATGCTTTATATTGAGTCGAAACCTGCCTAGTTTTAGTAATTCCTGAGAAAGACCCTGTGATTTTAAGAAAGTATTGTTAATTGTCAACTAAAAATATAAAAATAACCTTTCTCCGAATTGTGCTCACTCAAATCGATTTCACATTTAAAATAGCTTTGTGCACAGAAAACAGTGCGCTATTATGAATCGACTCAAAGGGAATATTTCCTTGAAAGACACTTTATTTCATTTGTTCTTAAACACTCTCCAAATCGGCAGCCATCTTAGACAATTCACAATTATTTCTGATCTTTTTAAATTGTGTTTTGTGGATATCTTGTGAGAAATAGTACACGGTTGATTGTTGCACGAAAAATTAGGATCATTATTTTAACAAAATGTGAACTAATGGTGGCGCTATTTATTAAAAATCAAATTTATTATAAATGTGTATGGGTTAGCGCTGGCATTATGCCATAAAATCGCCAAAAAAGTAAAAGCAAATAGTAAAGATATTTTATCAATGTTTTTATCAAAACATGAACGAAATTTATTGATATTTCAAGCAAAAACAAAGTCAAAAAAGCCACCAATCTCGACATAACAAATTGATCGATTTTTTTTTCAAATATGCTTAGAAATAGCTGCAAAAGTGAATATCTTGTAAAAAAAGGATTCTAAGTGCTGAAAATAGCTATACAGTATCTGCTTACACTCAATGTGAGATTTAATTGCTGTTCAGGTTTACGTAGTACGTGAGGTTGGGCTTTTTTTAAATAAAATTCAAAATTAAAACAAACAACCATGAAAACACATTGTACTTACCATTTCTAAGAACATATAATTTTCTCATGATATTATTGACCAAAATCTGTCATTTTGGTAACCATTTTATTGTTTCGAATATTTAATACCGTTCAGGGCTAACAGAGTGCCATTTTTTGTTTTTCAAATTGATTGTCTTGAACATCAAAATCTATCAAAAACAACTAAAGAACGTGCGCAAACGGCATTACTTTCATTTTATATACTGGTATGCGTTTCCATCACGTCTTCTTCAACATTTTTGTATCTGATTTTACACTTTTTACATTCTTACAACCTTATTTATGACAAAAACGCATCTCTTTAATAGCATTTCAAATGACATGTATTTACACAAGACCTATTAAGAATTTTTTTTTATTTTAATTCCTACCCTGTGTATTAAAACAGGCAGAAAAAATATGTATTCGTGCAAACCGCATGGGCTTTAACCATTATAAATAACATGCACACATGAATTTGACCAAGGGCAGTAGTGATTGTTGTTCCCTTTCTACGTATTTAATCAAATTGAAAAACGAAGACATTACCGAGATGGCATTGTAAGTCAGTACAATGTTCTTTTGTGTTTCTTTGAACACAAAAAAATCGATGATGTTATTCTAGTCAACCTTCAGTAAGATAAATGAGAGCATGCTTTAATAATAAAAAAAACACTAAGTGTTAACAGAGGAACTTGGCAGAAAATAGCCTTTGTTATATTGATTTCCTTGTGAAAGTAACTTGAACCTTTTTACTTAATTGCATCAATTGTAAAGGGTTAACCCACTGAGTACTACTGATCTTCCAACAATATTTCTGATTGGTTATAGCATGAAATATGTATTTGTTAGGCCAATGACAATAAGGCTTTAAAAACCATTACATCATGAACTTTTAAATTAGTCCATTTTTATTATACCCTCTGTGATTGGTTCAATATATAAAAGAATATTCGTTTTGACCAACTGACGAGTAGTTTTTATGGAGTTAATTGCATAACCTTTAAAGCGTTAAATCTTGTGTTATTTTTATAGACTACTTGATCAAAGCCGTGACGATGGTGAACCAGGCACTGACGACGAAGACGAACCAGACAGACTGCCAGGTATGTCCAATTTATTACAAACTAAAGTGCTTCTTATTTTAAATTTGGACTTGACGTCTTATTGCGCCTGTACCAGTACGCGCTCATTTTAACTACGCAGGTTTTCTTGCATCCAAATGCACAATATTCTACTTTTCATTTTTGATTTAATGTAAACCATTAGCTCATAGTGAGAATTTTACTGGGAACATTTTACACCTTCTCACCGCCCGTTTTGTGGAAAATGAGTAGTTATTATATTGGGCTTAATAATCAGTGCGCTGATTCGCTTTGCCTTGGAGCCTCACCATACAGAGCGCGCGCGGATCATCCAAGGCATGGGCTGGGGGCATGGGTACATGGTGATAATAATTATATAGGTACAAAAATCACTAGTGGCTTACACATATATACAATTCCTCACTCGTCATACTGAAACACAAGCTAACAATTACGCGCATGTGGCATGTTGTGAAAGTGATAAGCACAACTCATATGCTTGACAACTGTATAAAGGATTTTTAGCAAAACTCTTCAACTTTTTTGATTTCAATTTGATTAAGCCTTACATGTGGGTATCATCCAGAATCACCTGTTTTCATAAAAACATAATTTCATTTTCATAAAATCATAATTTTACGGTGAATTTCAAGAAGGCATTTTTAGAGCTATTTGCTATCTTGATTGTTGTTTTAACAGTTCAACATGTTCATAGCAATCAGAAAATGCGTTAAACCTAGATATCACGTAGGTAACGGTAGGTTTATAGGTTCATCGCCTGGGTAAAGCAAAAGCTATCATTATTGAAATTATTCCAATTTAAAGTATCCAATTAATTTTGATTGAAACACCTTATATATTTGATTTTATGGAAGCCCAGATGTTTTGCGTGGTATATGTAAACCATTTGGTATAGTTGCATTTCTAGTTATGCTAATGTGATCATTTCAAATAACCCTTTAATAATAATTTGACTATCATTTCAAAAGTACGCCCTTGGGAAAGTTTAGTCGAGACGAAAATGGACAATGTATCACAGCTTCGTACATAACTTTGTAATCTGACATACTAAGTAAAAGCCGCAGTATCTACATTAAAGAGAACAAGTAGATCCCTTGTTTTATCTTTAGAGTACTAAAGGTCTGAGTAAACGCGATCCGTTGCATGCTTCAATTGGAAAAACAAACCAATTAATACTTAATATGTGTAACTACATCCTTTCTCCTGGTCTGGAAATGATTTTACAATGGAGGCGTGTCTTTCGTGTAAAAACCGTAGTATGGATTTTGTTGGGCATACTTTGTTTTATCTTTACTACTGCTTGCCATGAATACTAAAAAGTTCTTACCAGTGCATTGGCTATTTCAGTACCTCCATTGTTGAGAATAAGTAGGTACTTTGTTTTATCTTAAGAAAGAACTAAAGGGGAGAAAGCGATCACTGGTTTCCCGCGTAAAAATACGATTATTCAATATCTTTATTACATCCTTTTGTCTTAGGTTTGAAAATCATTTAACGCTAAAAGTAAAAAGATTGTATCTTCTTCATTGTTTTATCGCAGGTAATGTGTTTTTGCTTTGGATGATGAGTTGGTTATAAGACTGCATTTCTCCCAGATCTACCCAAAATCAAGAAATTTATCTTCCATTCTTTAGCTTTTGCCATCTCCGCGAAATTCTTCATGTTCCTTTATTCTTCTTTCTCTTCTACAACACAGTAAACTTTATTTTTAGGATCAGTTTGTAAAACTCCTATAAATTATTCGCCTTTCGTAGCAAAATAAAAACCGCAGAATTGACACTGTTGAGCATAAGTATATACTTTGTTTTACCGAGCGAGCAACTGAAGCAGCTTGTAGGCGATCGGTAATTTCCCGAGCAAAAACCAAGTATATACAAAAATGAACTTGAGTAGATACTTTGTTTTATCTTAGGAAAAGCAGCTAGCAGACGATCATTAGTTCCCGCGCAAAAAAGCACTTTACTTGTTTTATTATTCTTATTTCATATCAAAATAACATCCCTGGAAGATTTTAAGTCCTGCCATTAGTTACGAAAGTTATACATTAATGATAACTAATGCCGTCCACGCAACAAAAGCTTACCAAGACTTGTAAAACAAATACTAATGATTTTAATCATAGTTAACATATGACACGCTTATAAACATACCTAATATAATATAATATCTTCTGACACAAGCGCCCTCAAGTTGTCTTATATTGTGATTGTTTTGCATCTTTAATGTTATTCCATATCAATTATTTATGTATGTATCTTCATTTTTAGACATACCAGAAGAAGAACCCCAGGGACCTACTGACCCTGATGATATACTCCAATATATTGAAGAAGTAAAGAAGGAACAGAGTGAAAAACAAGAGAAACAGAACGTAGAGGGCGAGGGTGAGCCGTCGCCAAAGAAAGTATCATTCCAAGTTTGTCAACCACACAAGCAAGCGCAAAAGCGAGCAGAGTATACACGACGGTAAGTCCCTTTATACATTTGTCTATTAAATGGCAGTCTTAGGGACTTAAGGTTAATAAAGAACTTCATTTCATTTGTAAAAATAGGTTATAGAAAAAAAATTAAAGCAGTGTTTATGCTAATGGGTACTCCAAGGCTCCATAGGAAAAGTGAAAGAATTCCAAAAAATGTCATCCTGAATTTGATAAACAATCACTTATACATTTGCAGTAAACATACGATTCATGACACCAAACAGGCGCATTTTTGATATCACCATTCAAAATATGACAGGCCAAAAACATTATCGTACCTCTTTCCAAACAGAGTAACATGTATACTATGTTCTTCAATAAAATCACAATGAAAATTGTTTTTGTTTCATTGTATTTAAAATATCAAATTATTCAAACATTGTGATTTCAACCGTACGCAAAGTCAATATCTCTAAAGGAGTTTTAAGGCACAATTTCGCGGCTAAATGCTGATACCCTCTGAAAAAACTGTTTTTCAAAAGTATTTTACTCAAGGGATGATATATTAAGAGTAACACGATGCCTGACCGGTATTGCCACAACAGTGGAAACGGTTACCATCCGGTGTAGCTGCGGGACTAAGAGTCCCGTACAATCAGGTTTGACGATCTGATGGTTCTGCAGTTGCACCGCTAGCTGTACAACGTCAGTTTGGTCAGCTGATTGTGACAAAACAATACCTCACCAGTTTAGGGTTTGCAGTCAAAAAATCAAATGTATTAACAGGATGCTATAACAATTTGACTGTCATGATTTGAAAAGCAATGGAAAACATACCAGGATTGTACCCGCCCGTGTACAAAAATGGTTTTGATATTGACTGAAAAATTAATAAAACATTTTGTCATCACTATTAAGATAATAATCTGTTCAAATTAAAATAGAACAAACTATGTTTTCAAATTTTCGTAAATGCAAGGTATCTGATTTTTTTCCCTCGTTTTTTCCTTCTTATAGATACACTGAAGGAGACTTTCACCACTTAAAAAGTACTAGAATAAAGCACCCTTCTGAATGCAGCAAGTCAATGTCTTTGGATTACGGTACTGCCATGATGGATGCAGATCGAAGCGCCGCCAACGTCCAACCCATGAGACCTCTATTGCAGCCACAGCCCGCCAACGTTGATACGTCACCATCCCCAACTGATATCCCATCATACACCGCACATACAATCAAAGCACAAATCCACATCCAGCCGAATGGAGTAGTACCAAAGGTTTCTGAAGGAAGTAGTATGAAACCTGTTAGTCCTGCCAAAATTACAGCAGCTGATTCAAATGGACGACGAGCTCCGCCTATTACTGGACATTCTCGATCTCCACGTAGAGTTCGCAAAGACATAAAAGATCACAAAAAAGACAGAGACGCGCCAATACCACCATCAAGTGTAGCTTC
The DNA here is from genome assembly GCA_032273385.1 of Ophiopholis aculeata. NCBI lineage: Eukaryota > Metazoa > Echinodermata > Ophiuroidea > Amphilepidida > Ophiactidae > Ophiopholis > Ophiopholis aculeata. The sequence continues at coordinate 4,356 of JAUMTS010077897.1, read as the reverse complement.
GGGTTTCGTACCTATTCCATCCGAGAGTGAAACGGGATTTGCTGAACCAATTAGCAGTGATGGCTCGGACGGTAAACCGAATGGAAATTTAATCCGTCCCGAAGCCACTCAAAATGGACCACCAGTTATCAGTCCTCATGGCCAACAAAAGCGATCAAAGGAATATCATGAATTATGGCACCTTAGAACTACTCTTGAAATGGAGGATACGGCAAGTTCAAGGAGCTCGTCTGGGCCAGATACTGTTATACCTGCTAATGGAAGCAAAGATAATATAGGTCCAGCTCAGGCAAGTCAAGAACCCGAAATCCCACGTCTTGATGTACGAGATACGGAAACTGGGGCACATACATGGCCGTTAGAAGAAGAAACAGAAGGCGAAAAACATCGACTTTGTGTTATACAAAGACATAAACTCCACGCGCGGGGAGACCAACCGGATAGTTTTGAGCAAATATTTAGTAGTATAAGCACGGAAGAATCGGATACCTCAGAGCGTAGTAAAGGCGGTGATAGTTCAGGTAAAGATAGTGCCAGCAAGTTGCGCCAAATGCAAGCAGACAGCGGTTATACGTCCATTGAGCATAAAAATGAGCGATCTGAACAACAAAAGAGGCAGTTGTTATTTACTACTACAAGTGATAGGGATAGCACGAGTATCGAAAGTATGTATACGCCGATTCTGTCGAGCGAAACCAGTCCGATCGGTGATCGGCCTACTTCTTCAGAAACCGATGGTACGGCGGGGGAGTCTATAGACACTGTTAAGGACGAACCGAGAGATCTCTTTGGGCGTAAGCGTTCGGATCGTAAGACAGCTTCAACTAAAAGACGTGAATTCACGAAAGGTAAAGGGGAAGCTATCTTTGGAAGTTTTAGCTTCCCTGAAGATGACAGTGAGCAGGGTTCGGTGACAAGCGAGAAATCGGTCTATTTAGCTTCAGATTCGCAAGGCGAGTCTCCAGAAAGGCGTCGTCCGCGTATGGGGCGGTTATTCCGTTTATCCAGAGAGGAAAGACTAAATATGTACCCAAAAGGACGTGATTATAGTATCGATGAAAAAACTGACGCACTTTTTAAAGAGTTGCTGAGGCAAGACGCCATGTTTGAAACGTCCACTAGACGCACTCGCCCAGCACGCGGTCGCAGATTGTCGCTTCATCACAAGCAGCATAGTGACTCATTTGTAGAAAACCCCTCAAAAATAATGGAAGTTCCTTTTTCGGAAATGCGAAGCGCTAGTTTTGATAACCGCGCTGAAACAGCAAAAGAACGCTTAACGCAGATGGCAGGATCTAGTGCATCATCTTCAAGGCAGAGGCTACCGCAACAAGACAGTGTTGAGGAGGAATACTTACGAATTGAAAGTAGCAAGATATGGGATTGTCAGCCGCCCTCATCTGCAAGAGAACGTGAAAATAATTTAAGCGTTCCAGTTGATAATACTTTAGGTGTTCAGCCCGATTCTCCTGTCAAAGAAACTTCAAAACGGGAACGAGGTCCGCCAATAAGATCACATAGTGCCGCAGCTGCGCCTGGTTATGGCCTACCAGCTGAAGGACCCGTCCATTTGGGACTTGAGGACGTCAGCACACGCAGAAGTGCCTTTCGTGCTGTCAAAAAACACCCTCTTTTGAAAAGATCATATGCCTTAGAAGACGATAATGATGATAATAGAGACAATAGAGACAATGGTCCGGATAAACCTGAACCATCAAAATGTCAAGAAGGTGCAATAACAAGTGCCGGCTCAAAGAGTCCAAAAAGCCCGAGAAGTCCAAAAACAAGGCCCCGTCAACCTTCAAGGGGTATGACAATTGATGTAGTATCACCATATGATGAAAGATTGCCGGATTCCCATCCCCGAGGGGAAAGAGGTCATGAAGCTCGCGGTGCTATTGCTAAGAACCCAAAGATACTTAAGAGTCCCCGAGGACGAGGTTTACGAGAGCCTCCAAAGGCTAGCTTGTCAATTGAGGTCGTATCGCCTCATGGTGAACGTTCGGAAATCTATATACCCAGGTCAGATTCAAGAGAAGATCCTAGGTTACTCTTAGAACCACCCCGAAGCGAAAGTATAGAAATGCCAGGAGTTGGACCTGGTCCTAACAGTCCGTCCCGCAGTCCGTGGCGCTCACCGCGAATGCCTCGTTCGCCACCACGTACACCCGGTACACCGCCTCGCTCGCCGCATCCTGAAGTAAGTCCACGAACGGCTCGAAGGTCACCTTTACGTGAACTACGTCATCAAAGTACAGGTAGTAGTCAAGGTAGTGTCGAATTAGAATCGTCATTTCTTCTTGCTGTACCAGCAGCAGGAACGCCACCAGATAGACCACATAGTGCATCTTCTTTATATCGCCTTCAACAAGAAGCAAGAGCGCCACCTTTTAATAGACGACATAGCGATGAAGCTTTCGACGACCGCCCTCCACCGTTTGATCCAAACGGTAAACGATATGAACACAGTCGATCTCCGAGACCTCATAGAGCGCACCAAAGATTACAAGGACGCCCTCCTAACAATAGATCTGGTTCAGAGAACAATATTTTAGATAGACAGAATAAGAACGGGGGTTCTGATAGAGATTTACGGAGACAACAATACGGACGTGCTCACAGTGCGCTTGATGTATTTGCCGCCCAAAAACCGTATAAGGATACACGTGATCGAGACAGAGATTTTAGAGAACCAAAGCCAAGACGAACTCCGGAAAGGGAACGAGAAAGAGATCGTTACGTCACAAGATCACAGACATTTGATATTCCTGATAGTCCGACCCGCGAGAGACGAGATCGTCGATTTTATCCGCAGAGTCCTGACCGTGATTGGCAAGACCGACGAGGTCCACCTAGCCCAGAGCCACATCGTAGGGAAGACCGACGAGGTCCGCCTAGCCCAGAGCCGCATCGTAGGGAAGACCGACGCGGTCCGCCTAGCCCAGAGCCACCTCGTAGAGAACGAAGACATATGTCAGGTAGTCCCGATAGGGAACGTAGAGGGAGACATCGTGATTACTATGACAATGGGGCTAGGTAAAAGAGAATGATGAAAACAATGTTTTTCATGCCAACTCTGTATTAACCATGGTTTCAAATATATAACTTCATGATTCACGAGTCAAGCTCACATATTCGATGAAAGGAGCAGAACAAAGAAATCGTAGTGAGTTCTTTGTTCTTTTTCTTTCATCAAAGATGTGATTTTTAATACGATTTTGAATATGATATATTTGAAGTCAGTCTAAATCTGTAAAATATTGTATCAGTTGCATATTTTTGTTAGTTTCGATCATTTGATGAACAATTCTTTACCGAGTCTTTCATTATTTATAAATTAAAGCATTTTTAAGTATTTTTAAAAAGCTCTGTCCCACAAAGTAAAACGTAATATCCACATTGTTATACATGAGTAGATAATTTGTTTTAAGCTGAAAAATTGATGTATGATGCAGGTGATTACTTGATTCCCACGCACAAAGACAGTATCTGGTATACAAATTATTTATACGTACAACCTTATCACTTGTATTTTGGAATGATATAAAGCTGAATGTTAAAAATTTGCATTTTCAACTATTTAAAATAGTTAATAGCACGTTTTTACTTTAATTGGGCAGAGTAACGGCATAGGGTATTACAGATTAAAACAATTTAGATATATAATTGCCTTTTTATGCATAGTTTAGTTATGTAAATACATTCAAGTGGCCTAAAATTGCAGTATCGTCGTTTGGCAGGCAAACCTCATGTAGTTTGGTTTGGACCCTGGAACATGTATACATTGAAAACTTTTGTATCTTACATGGGAGTTTTTGTTTAATACATGTTCATGGGCCAAAATTACATTGGAGGTGTTCCCGCCAAAACGACGATAAGTGTGGTCAAAAAGGGAACAATGATAATTAAATGGGTATTAAATGAAACTTGTAGTGCTGTAAAGTTTATTACCATTGTATACAAAATTATGCTGTAATATTTCAGACATTTATTTTCATATTTATCTAATTAAGGATATGTTAGATAATCTTTGTAATTTGTTTTTTATCAACAAACCCCTACTCATTTTGTCCTAAGAACGGAAACACAATTCAAACTTATGACCACTAATGGTTAGACCATAAATAATGTTTTATAAACACACACGTTTGGACCATGACATTCTAATTTGTAGCAATAAGAAGTGAGTCCGAATAATAATTATGTGCCAAATGGGCTACTCCATTTAAAATCCACACACCCCCATGGAAGATTTACCGTAAGCATTACACAGAGGGAATATGTATTTTAAGTATATCAGCCTACTGGACACTTCCACATGAAATCTCTACACCCTCTGTGGTAGATTTAAGCAAC
>JAUMTS010077785.1:0-16818 GCA_032273385.1 Ophiopholis aculeata | reverse complement strand
CGGTCAGCTGATGCAATCGTAACATTTGAAATGTATATATATCGAATATGGCGTCTCGGACCATGACCTACGACCTGGTTTGGTTTAATTAATTAAAAATCCTTATTAAATAACAGTTTACGTAATAAGTTTCTCGAAATCATGCAAAAAGGGACAATATTATAAATTTAGGGATCAAATGGCACAAAAAAACTAAGTATTTGTGGCGTATTCGTGACGTGGTAAAATCCTGTGACCGGAACCAAGTTTTCAAAACTCCGTCTTAATGTATAAGATGACACATCAAACTAACATTTCGTAGTTATGATACTGGATATTTTATCAATCTCTCACCACATGGTGACACAGAGGCCAAATTACATTTGATTAACAATTATTAGAAACACTTACAATGGACGTGTTTCTAGTGGTAGTTTAATTTGCGAGTTAATGCACGTAAAGTTAATACATGTTAATACATCGCCTACAGTGAATCAATGAGCTGACAAATTCTTTATACCAAATATTTTATGGGGATTTTGTTATTTGGTTTGATATAGGTGTCTCTAACTAGGATCTAGAAATTTGTCATGACCTGTCATGATCAGCAGCAATCATGGACAGTCCATTTAATGTTGACCAAAAATGCTGATTTTTTGAGAAAATCACATGATATCAACTTTTTGGCTTAACATTTTTCAGACAACCTACACAAATTGATTTTTTAATTAAAAAATGTCCGAATTACTTGAATTTCATGTAAAGACACAGGATCGGGTTTTTTTTGTTAATTTTGACCCAAAAAAAATCTAAGCAATAACATATGTAATCTTTTCAGGGTGATTCGCTGTTCTCCTCGAAGCTAGAAGATGACGATATCGATACCTATGATCTTACCGATACTTCTATAGACCTGGTCATGGAAGATAGCATGCAAGAGAAGTGTAATAAACTCAGTATTGGAGGAGAACTTCAGGTGAGTTTATTAGCCGGTATAGTTAAACTAGACAGAGCGAGTGCATCAGGAGCTTATCTAAAAGAAGAACAAACAAGTGCCAGAACCCTTTCTATGAGTCTAGTGTACAAGTTGGGAACTATCCATGAACAAATCTACCTCAAATACCATAGGGAAAAGATCGACATGGATATACTTTCACCTTCAACTGGGGAATCACGTGCAACCCACGTTGTTATCGGAATTGACTGGGGAGCTGTTTGTTCAATTACCTGCAAGTATGAAAACAAGGAGGACAAGAATGAAACAGAAATTAAAGGAGACCTGTGCGCCAAGCTCAAAAAGATCAAAGGTCTTCTTGATGCCAAAGGGTCGATTAACTTCACATACGATGACACAAGCGCAAAACATGATGACAAATTTACTTTCAACTACACAGCCGACGTCTCATCTCCTGACAGCGATTTGCCGGACACATTTGAGGGTGTTGTAGAGCTGGCAAGAACAATTCCTAGTCTGGTAAAGAACACAAACAAAGGTAGAGGAGTTCCGCTGCTCTACACGTTGATGCCACTAACCGATGTCGTCAAGCTGTGTAGGTTCGAAATACAGCTCCAAATACAATACAAAGCCATTGATGAAGACATCATCAAGAGGTGCGCGCAAAGTATGGAAGGAATCACAAAGAAAAGACTAAAACTTAAAGATATTAAAAGTGATCTGGATACTAACGCTGAATATGTGGACAGACAATCTCTGGAAAAGATCGATAAACTCGTGAATGAATTCACTGCAGAAGAATGCAGTTTCAAGGGAAAACTACGGGACTTGGTGTGCAAAGCAAGATCGGGTCAACAGGACGTCTCAAACATCGACGATTTACTTAGCAATGAACTTCCTGCGATATTCTCTACCTCTATCTACAACGACCGCGTCGAAACATTTGATAACGATTTGATGAGAATAACATCTATCAAATCATGGATAGGAAAGAAAATCACCTACATTAGGAAAAAAGACGAATTCATCGTGAACAGCAAAAAAACGGTCTACGTGCTATACAATTCTAGCAACGAGACCGATGACAAAATTGGTCTTAATAAGAAGAGTATAGACTTCTTCTTAAAACTTCAGAGAGCATATGCTATCAATTCTAAGTATGAATTCATTATTGTGGATCAAATAACAAGACCAGACCTTTGGCCAACTAGCAGGGCAACATCGGTCATCCACAGCTTTGATCACGGTACTCAAACTTCCACAGATCTATATAAAGAAGAAAGTGCAGAATTAGAGATGAGCCTGATTAAGATCTCAGATCCAAAATACAGTCCAACACGACCAAACAACGTAGCTCAAGTACACTTACTATGTCCAAATGTTCTAATGGGACGAGGTAAATGTAGCCATGACAAGTTTACATGGAGCTGTTCCAAATGCAAACAAGTAGTTGTTTACGGCATTGTAACAGAGCTCTTTTACTGTAACTGTGGGCAGTCGAAACCACAAGACACACTCTGGCGCTGCAAAGGAGATTACCACGGTATGTCGTATGTTCAGTACCCGGGCGGCATCTTGACTAATGAATTGAAATATCTCCGTGCCATGAAAGAAATTAACATATTGATACTCGGTGAAACAGGGGTCGGAAAATCTACATGGATCAATAGCTTTTACAATTATCTTTGTTTCGCTGATATCAAAGACGCTTTCAACGATGAACGGTTTCTTATACCGTCTAGTTTCACTTTCATAAACGATAACGGAGATCCAAAAGAGATCCAAGTAGGGGATTTTGACGAAGCCGATTGCAACGAAAATAAGAAAGCCGGAGATGCTGCAACACAAGAGCCTTGTTCACATGTTTTCCATATAGACGATTATGTTGTTCGCTTGATTGATACACCGGGAGTAGGGGACCCTAGAGGCATTGTCAAAGATAAGGAAAACTTCGAAAAGGTCCTTGCACAATTGACCTTCTATACCGAAATCCACGCTGTGTGTATACTTCTGAAGCCGAACAGCGCAAGGTTAAATATACTATTTCGATTTTGCATACAAGAACTTTTGTCTCATTTGTCGTCCTCGGTAAAAGACAACATTGTATTCTGCTTTACACATGCTCGATCAACATTATACAAGCCTGGAGAGACATTACTAGCACTAAATCGAGAGTTAAGGAACCTGGAAGCTGGTTTTATAGCTACTCCGTCAAACTATTTCTGCTTTGACAGCGAGTCGTTCCGTTTCTTGCTATTGATAAGGAATGGAATACAATTTGACACAACAGATGAAGATATGTATGCTGTAAGTTGGAACAGATCTGTAGCAGAAACACACCGCTTGTTTGACCACATTAGCACATTGAAGCCACATAGTTCAAGAAGTACGTTGAATGTGAATGACGCGAGACGAATCATAACTTCTATGGATAGGCCTTTGGGAGAAGTGGCAAAGATGATCCAGCAGAATATTCAAAGCGGTGAGGATGCTAAACGTGATATTGATACATGGGGGGAAGATTTAGAGTCACTACAAGCTAAACTGAAGTTTGAGGGATACGAACTTGAATACGTCAAATTGGAAGGATATCCCAGGACAGTATGTGCGGATCCAAAATGTGTCAAGGAAGTCCATGTTGGTGCAGGTCGCGTCGTGAACACAGTCTACAAACAAATCTGCCATGACCGTTGTGCAGTTAAAGGAAATCCAATAGTAGAGACAACCAACAACCCACAATTGAAGCATTGTTGGTGCATGCAGAAGTATGGTTACTTTGGTTATGAACATTGTGACGTGTGTGGACATCATTGGGATAAACATAGGTATATAACATTTGATACCAACATCATCACAAAGGAGTTCTTATCAAAGGAGGATCAGGAAAAGATCAATCAAAGGATGTCCGCAAAAGATATCAAGGCAGAGGCCAAACTAGCAATTGAGTCAACAACTGCAGAATTAAAGAAAGAGCAAGAAACAATCATAAAAACTTCTGCAAAATTTGTCGCATTCTTCAAAGCAAATGCGCTCATTGCCCGCAATGATGCAATGGATGAATACATTGATATGAGTATTCGCACGGAGGAAGAAAAACCACGAGACAAGAGAAATGATAAGCTTATCACCAGAACAAAAGCGTTGAAGGTCCAGTATACAAAACAAAAACGGATACTGGATGACGCAGTGAGTGCAAATACCGATAGCAATATATGCTTAGAGGACATCAAGGAACTTCAACAACAGCTTTTCAGATTGAAGCATATGGGGCCAACTTTGAAAACATTTTTCGATGAAATTTCTACGGACAGCATTAGTAAAAAAGTAGGATGCAATGAGAAGATAGCTCCAATTGTGGAACCTAAGATGTCCATGTTCACAAACGTGAAAAATGCTGTAACAAATACTGCTGGAAAGGTGTATTCGGCGCTCACGGGAACATGATTTGACGACACAGAGAAATAAGTTTGTAAAAAACTAAATAGCACAAACAACAACAAAATATTCGCACATAAACAACATTTTAAAGCAGTGTACATGAAAATGTTATCCAATTTCTTACATTTATCGCATGGAAAGCGCCTGGTAGTTTATTTCCATCAGAGAGGGCTATGTTACATCTCATTGCAAGTGTTGGGTATGCATTTGTATGTAATGCTACCTGAGAAGATAATATAATCAATTAGATCATTCTATATTACATCAGAACAGTTTGAACTCAAATTACGACAAAACTCGTTGGGTAGGTGAATGGGTCACATAATATCAGAATGTTTTGGTTCATACGCTGAGCTACTTTCAAGCTTCAACAAGCTAGATCTTGAACTTCTTAAAGAAATGAAACTGGTTTGAAAATGTTAAAGTTTTTTCATTTAAATATTAAGGATAAGACAAATAGCATGACTGTGATGATATCAGATGCTTGGAAGAAATTGCAAAAGGCATTCTTTGACGAGACCGATGAAAAAGTGGTCCTGTAAAGAGAATCTTGACTCCCTCTTAAAACGTCAGATATCATTATGCTGAAAATTCTGAGGATGAATTCATCATTGCGGACCAAATAACAAGACCATATATTTGGCAACTAGCAGAGCAACATCTGTCATCCACAGCTTTGATCACGGTACTCAAACTTCCACAGAACTATATAAAGAAGAAAGTGCAGACTTAGAGATGAACGTAATAAAAATATCAAATCCAACATGACCAATTATGCTATGTAAAAATGCAGTATCGGGATGAGGTAAAATGTAGACATGAAAAATTTACATGGAACTGTTCCAGAACAAGTGGTTGTTTACGGCTTTAAAACAAAGCGCCGTTACTGTAAAGCAAGTTGGTTAATGAATTATCTTTGTTTCGCTGACATCAAAGCCGCTTTGAATTATGAAAAGTGTCTTACACCGTCTTGTTTCACTTTCACAGACGATAGAGGAAATAGAAAGGGATCCAGGGAATTTCGACGAAGACGATTGCAACGAAAGTAAGAAACCGGAAAACTTAACACATGTTTTCTATAAAGACAGCTGTGTTGTTCGCTTGATTGATACACAGGGAGTAGGGAACCCTAGAGGCAGTTCAAAGATAAAGAAATCTTCGGACAATTGGCCTTCTATGAAGATATCTACGCCGTGTGTATACTTCTGAAGCCGAACAGCGCAAGGTTAAATATACTATTTCGATTTTGCATACAAGAACTTCTGTCATATTTGTGGTCCTCGGTGAAAGAAAACAAAGTGTTCTGCGTTACACATGCTTGATCAACATCATCCCGGTCTGGAGAGACATTGCCAGTACTAATACAACTTTTTCATGACTTTCTTTGACGGAAATAGTTATCAATATTCATAAGCAACAGAGACACGCAAAGACATTATGTGAGGAGCCAAGAAATAGAAAATGTTATTACAATATGAGACCCTAAATATCTTGCCATACCAACATTATCAGTCAGATCAAACAGATTAATCTTTCATGATTACAAAACATCCTCTAGACTGTTTGAGCAAAAGTAATGCATCATCGACCGACTACCTTTGAAACCTTAACAAAAAGACAAACAATAGTGTCTACGACGGCAACATCAATGCAACCTTCGCAGCACAAATATAATAGACCCGACTGCAACATCAACGTCAACCAGACCAGAACATACAGTTAAGATGGCAACATCAACGTTAACCAAATCAGCAAAGACAGATAAGATAGCACCATCAACGTTGACAAATACCTCATATATAGCTACGACAGCCATATTAACGCCAACCAAATCAGCAAAAACAGCAACATCAATGTTAACCATATCAACTATAAAGCTACGAAAGTAACATCAACGTCAATTAGATCAGTGCATTCATCTTCGAAAGCAGCATCAACATCAGCCTGATTAGCACATTAGGCCAAGACATCAACATCAACATCAACCAGATTAGCACATACAGCTAACAGGGCAATATCAACGTCAACTAGATTAGCACATACAGCTAAGACATCAACATCAACGTTAACCAGATTAGCACAGGTGGCTTAGAGGGCAACATTTAGTAACTGGTGCAGCACATACAACTAAGATAGTAACATCAACGTTAACCAGATCAAAACATTTAGCTTTGACAGCAACATCAACGTCAACCACATCACCACATATACATACAGCTAAGACAGCAACATCAACGTCACTCACATCAGCACAGACAGCTAAACCAGCAACATAAACGTCAAGCAAATCAGCACTGGAAGCTAAGATTGCAACATCAACGTCAACCAGATTAGCAAAGATGGCTAAGAGAGCAACATCAACGTCAATCAGATTAGCACAGGAGGCTAAGAGAGCAACATTCATCAACTAATGCAGCACATAAAGCTAAGATAGCAACATCAACGTCAAGCAGATCAGAATATTTAGCTTTGACAGCAACATCAACGTCTACCAGATCAACACATAGACAAACAGCTAAGGCAGCAACGCCAACGTCAACCACATCAGCACATACAGCTAAGACATCAACGTCTAGCAAATAAGCACTGGCAGCTAAGATTGCAACATCAACGTCAACCAGATTAGCACAAATGGCTTAGAGAGCAACATTCATCAACTAATGCAGCACATAAAGCTTAGATAGCGACATCAACGTCAACCAGATCAGCATATTTAGCTTTGACAGCAACATCAACCAGATCAACATAAATACATACAGTTAAGACAGCAACGTCAACGTCAACCAGATCAGCACAGGCAGCTAAGACATCAACATCAATGTCAACCAGATTAGCACAGATGGCTAAGAGAGTAACATTCATCAACTAGTGCAGCACATACAGCTAAGATAGCGACATCAACGTTAACCAGATCGGAACATTTAGCTTTGACAGCAACATCAATGTCAACCATATAAACACATATACATACAGCTAAGACAGCAACGTCAACATCAACCACATCAGCACAGACAGCTAAAACAGCAACATCCACTTCAGCATCAATGTCAACCAGGACAACTCGAACAGCTACGACAGCAATAGTAAAGCTCAACCAGGTCAACTCAACTCAAACAGCTCAAACAGGAAGAATAAGTAAAGTCATTTTTTTTAATTAAATATATGCAGCATTTCTAACAGATAGAAAATAGAACTTAAGTTAATAATTACATCTATGACCAACAGCTGTGACAACAAATCAGATCAAACGGGCAGAAAAGTAATGTCAAAGTCAACCAGAGTAGCACAAGTAGCTACGTAACTAACATCACAGTAAAAAAGAGCAAAACACAAGTATCAATTCAAACACATGAACTGACAGTTGCAATAGAAACACCAACGTCAACTAGAGTAGCATACGCAGCTACGACTGAAAGATTACTGCTCAGAGATTAAAGCACCAACGTCAATTATCAATCAATGTTGATAGCAACATCAATATATGTCAACCAGACAGCTAACGTGGCGACCTCAACACCAACCAGAGCAACGGAGACAGCTGTGACAACACCAACGTCAACTAGACTAGTCAAGGTGGCTTCGGCAGCTCATCAACATCAACCACTGCGATTATATAATTAGGACAGCAACATCAATGCTATTTACATAAAGTAAAACAACTTAACAGGAATAGTATCTACTAAAGCACCAGCACCAGCATCAAACTGAGTACTAATAGGTAGCTACGTCGGCAAAACATCAACAGCTCCTGAATGCAGCTACAACATCAACAATTCCTGAATGCAGCTACTACAACAATAGCACCTGATTGCAGCTACTACAGCAACAACTCATGAATGCAGCTACAACAGAAACAGCTCCTGAATACATATTATACAACAACAAGAACAACAACTTCTAAATGCATCAACGACAGCAACAACAACGTCCAGCAAAACGAATACCGTTAGTGAAGACAGCTACAGCAGCCAGTTCAACGTAACGCAGAACAGCGTCTGGTGACAGCTACAACATGAACAACATCAAAATCATCGTCAAACAGATCAGCTCCGTAGACAGCTACAACAGAAACAACAACATTAAGCAAAACATGTCTTGAAGACAGGTACAACAGTATTATCAACGTCAAGCAAATCAGCTCCTAAAAACAGCTAAAATAACATCAACGCCAGGCAAACAGCTTCTCAAGACAGCTACAACATTAACATCAACGCCAAGCAGAAAAGCTCCTAAAGACGGCAACATCAACTTCAAGCAAAACACTGAAGACGGCTACAATAACATCAACGTCAATCAAAATAGTCTCGAACACAGCTACAACAGCTGCATCAGCGGCAAGCAAACAGCTTCTTAAGAAAGTTACAACAACCATGTCAACGTTAAACAGAACAGCTCTTGAAAACTGCTACAACATCAGCATCAACGCCAAGCAAATAGCTCCTAAATACAGTTACAACAGGAACATCAATCAATGTCAAGAGGAAAAGCTCTTGAAGACAGCCACAACATCAACATCAACCACATTAGCACATACAGCTACGACATCAACGTCAACCTGATCAGCACAGGCAGCTAAGATGGCAACATCAACGTCAACCATATTAGCACAGATGGCTAAGAGAGCAACATTCATCAAATAGTGCAGCACATACAGCTAAGATAGCAACACCAACTTCAGATCAGCTTCTTTTAGCTTTGACTGACACATTAACGCCAATACAGACAGCAACATCAACGTCAACCAGATCAGTAAAGACAGCTAAGATGGCGACATCAACGTCAACCAGTTTAGCACAGATGGCTAAGAGCGCATCATCAACTAGTGCAGCACATATAGCTAAGCAGCTCATAATGACAGCTACAACAGCTACATCACCATTAAGCAGAAAAACTCCAAAAGACAGCAACATCAACGTCAAGCAAAACAACCACTGAAGACAGCTACAATAACATCAACGTTAAGCATAACAGGCCCCGAACACAGCTACAACAGCAACATCAACGCCAAGCAATCAGCTTCTCAAGACAGCTACATCAGTAACATCAACCTCAAGCAGAAAAGCTCCTAAAGACAGCAACATCAACGTCAAGCAAAACAACTCATGACAACGGCTACAGTAACATCAACGTCAAGCAAACAGTCGTCAAACACAGCTACAACAGCAGTATCAACGCCAGGCAAACAGCTTTTTAAGCCAGTTACAACAGCAATATCAACGTTAAGCAGAACAGTTCTTGAAAACTGCTATAACATTAGCATCAACGCCAAAGAAATAGCTCCTAAAGACAGTTACCACAGGAACATCAATGTTCAGTGGAAATGCTGTTGAAGACAGCCATAACATCAACGTCAGAAAATCAGAACAGCTCCCAATGGCAGCTTAGCCAGCAACATCAAGGTCAAGTCGAACAGTTGTTGGAGACACAACAGCAACAACATAAGCGTGAAGTAAAATAGGCCCTAAAGACAATTAAAACACAATATGAATGTCAGATAAAACAGCTACTGAGGACAGCTAAAACAGCAATATGAACGTCAAGTAGAACAACCATGAAGAATGCAAAATTAGAATTCGGTTATTTACTGTAAAAAAACCATAAACTGATTGGAGACCCCTTATCTGCACAAGATTGTAGTTGAGACTGATTTAAACCCGACTCACGTCAAATTCATAAGAACTGACTACCTAACATTTTGATCAGATTTGTTTCACTCTATTATGTACTAATAAACACTCAAATGCTTAAATGTTTGAATTGACAGTAATTCTATCTTTGCTTAGATTTAAGTTCATGATGATAGCACATTTTGTTCAGAAGTTACAAAAGATCGTCATTCCATCATTAATGTTGAGCAAGTTAGCTGCTAGCTGACAAAACGTCCACAGTAAGTGTAATTTTGGACTAGATTCTATCAAATTTCTTCACTACAATGTTCAACAACAGTTCGGAGTGAATCTATTCAAGAATTTAGAAGTTAAAGGCTTTCAAAGAAACCTTCGTGTTTTGGAGTTTTCATCATAACTTTTGTTTAGTAGGGGTGACCAACAACCTTTTGTCTTCAGAATGTCAGATCAATAGGTTAACATAATGTCCTTTCTATCGGTAGCAAAAATAAACCACTTATGATATATTTATCATTTTTAATGATTTTATGAAAATATTGCATATCCCAGTACCAATCAGTTTGATACAACCTGTATAATATTGAGACATGATAGAATAGATCATAATGTATTTAGATCATAGAGCACTAACGCACAAGACATGTAATCGCCTTTTTGTAAATAATATAAGAGTAGCAATAATAAACATTAATTAATTAAGCGACTAAAATTAAAATAGCAATCGTGTTGTAACTTGAAAGTATAAGTGTTTTCTTTTCTTCTGAAACTATGATTAGCAATAAGACATAGTATAATCTGTATCTGTTAATGGCAAGTACTCGTATTTGTAAAGTGTTTTAGTAATAATTTGTAGTTGCAATTGTACATAGACTTAAACGTTAGAAACCATTGGTAAAAAAACTTGGAAGAATATCTGTGTCTGTATCGTTAAATAGTTGTATATAGATTTTGTATTAACATTTACAGTTATCATTGTACATAGAGTTTAAGTGAGAAAATCGACGGGGACAACTTGTTAGTATGTATAGACGAATTCGATCAGTCAAGTCATGGTTCAGATTGAATGGTCAAAACAGGGGTGCTTCGAGTTGCCAATTAGGTAAACGTCACACTTTGTAAATCAATATTGTATTGTGTAATCATGATTGAAACATATTTTGGCATTGACTCTTGAGCACGGGTGGTTGAATTTAATTTAAAATAAGCGCTTATTCTGCATCAGTTTGAATGCACCCAGTCATGGCGGCCTGTTGAGGTGTAGGAAAGCGTAAAATCAGAATTGTGTATAGAATTTCAATATTTTTGTATATATATATGTATATATATATTTGCAGAATGTTAGTGTACATACGTAGAGTTAACTGAAATATCAAGAAAGACGTTGGGCAGAATGTTTGAAAAATCTGATTATGTATTGGTATATACGTAGTTCATGTAATAATGTATCAGTATGGTATTTTTTTTACATAGGGGTATAGAGAACAAAACCCGTTGGAAGAATTTTGTGAGTACCAATTTGTGCATGAAATTATTTATGCCAATTTATGCATGCCTTAGTGTTGAGACATCGGTTACCACTTTTTGATACAAAGTATATATAAATATTGATCTAGGTTGTTGTGGAATCTAACAATGCACCTAAATGTTATAACAATAAATACATTTTAATTGAACAGCAATAAGGCTTATAGAAATTATACGGCTTTCAAACCCACATGCGGCAGAAGAAAATAGAAACGGTTGTTGATAGTGACAGAAAACTAGAATAGATTATTTCATGTCATAATAACATGTATATACTAGTAGAGTAAAAACGTTTCCGTTAAGTATTTGTATATGTTGTATTAACTCTTTTAATTATATATGGTCAATCGAATTCGGATTTCTGTCTGAACTTATTTATGTCTTTTTAACTATTTCTAATAATTTGCAATTAACAATTCATGTACAGAGCGAATTCAACTTAACCCAGATATCGTATCGCGGATAGAAGGTATTTGGTGACATAAAATTATTTTTTTGAATTATTACGTATGAATTGTACAAATACGTAGATGGGTAGGTAGAACAATTGCCCACTATCATATCAAAAGCCGTTGGAAAGAATTTAGAAAATACCAATGTTTGTATATTTTGGACCTGTACCTATATTGTGTAATAACATTTTGTAGCAATTTGTTAATAGGTTTGAACATAAGGACATTGTGACCTAATGTTTCATGACACAAACCAAATTGTATATACTAGCAGAGTAACAATTTGTCCGTGAAGTATTTGCATATTTTGTACTAACTTGTAACGTTGTTCACAGCCCAAGAGAGAAAAAACTGTTTTTAAAAAAAATGTGATAATGTGTTTATAATTTGATATCAATTTATTTAAAGAGCGAATTCAACCCGGATTTCGACTTAAAAGCGTTGTTTAAAACCCAGGTATCGCGGAAAGTAGGAAGTTGGTAACATGAATAAGACTAGTGAACATTATATGTATATATTCGAAAGTATGTGAGTATTTTTGCAAAAGTAACATTTACAAACGTAGATATAGGAAGAACAATTATTGTCTATCATTATTTCAAGGGAAAGAAAGCCGTTGGAAAGAAGTAGGGAAACTAGCTGTGTCTGTATTGTTACGTGTTTTGTGTAACTTTGATAGCAATTTGTTACTATAGTTTGTCCACCTAGAAGTACGGAGTAAGGCTGCGCGTTGATGAACGCAGTATCTTTGCGCCTTATACCAAAACACGCCGACACGCTGTTAGACGCAGTTGAAAGTCGCGGTCAAATCCAGCGAACGACGAAAACGCAACGCATGAAGTTAGCTCCTACACAGATACAACGGACCGGTTATAAGTATTGAAGAATGCAAGAATTAATTGCGAACTTTGTGTAGGATATATTGCTTACTCCGTACTTCTAGGTGGACAAACTATAGCTATAGAGGTACAGAGAACAACTGTTAGGGTGATTTTGAGAGTTTATGTTATTTTATATAAGTATGTATTTTTTGTTTACATAGGGATATAGAAAAAAAATATGTTGAGAAGAATTTGTGAGTCTTTAAAAATGACCAATTTATGAATGCAATATACGCCTTATTTTGAGACATCGGTTATCAGTTTTTAATACAAAAGGGCATAAATATTGATCTATTGAACTCGACTTTATAAAAAAAACCAATAATGCTTCAAACCCACATGCTGCAGAAGAAAGTTGTTGCTAAGTGTCAGACAACTAGAATGTACTGCTTTATGACACAATAAACATGTGTTGTATATACTAGTGGAGTAGCAACATGTCCGTGGAATATAGGCATACTTTGTTTTTCTATCATTACAGTTTACAGTCAAAGAGGGAAAAGACAGTTTCCAATAATTTGAAACATTTATTATGTTAATAATTAATGTGTAACTATTTGTAATTCGCTTATGTACCAAGTGAATTCGTCTCTATATGTAATGTATTGCTTCAACCACAAGTTATCGTAAAAATAGGAATTTGTTGAATGATTGAGATTTTTGGAAATTATGTGCACGTGTTCGAGAGTATTTCTATCATTTTGCAGAATATCCATGTATTGTACACATAAGTACTATACAGATATAGCTGGTAGAAGAATGGCCTATTAAAAAGGTGTACGCGGTATTCAAAGATATGAAAAGACAAGCTTCGATTATTCATGGAATACGTTACATTTTCACTGTGAGTTTCAACTTTTGTTTGTATATAAATAATTGATTTTTAAGTTAGAAGTTATTGTATATATGATAATCAAGAATTTCATACAAAAATTCCAATTTTGAAAACTCACTGTGTTTCCAGACGGTTTCGACTTTTTGTATGAAATTCTTGGTTATGTTTATTGACATTCCTGGTGAAACTATTCAAAGTTATTGTATGAAATAATGTTTCATGAATCACATTCTAGGTTTTGTAGTCACGTGTTTTGTGTATGAATGCTGCTTTAATTCATAAAACGACAGTTTGTTTAGATATCATACGGCTGTTTAGAATATTATTAATTATTGTTAAGTTTAGGCCAACATAAATTAATCTTTTGTCTCAAAGCTCATCCCAAGTTGAAAAGCTTATGCTGAACGCATTTTTAAAAATTTATTTTGTATTATGGTTTTTTTTATCCCATGCGGACGAGGTTTTTGACCAGTATAAACCACTTTAACATTTCTTGTACAGTTAATGACATATTGCATTCCAAAAAAAAATCACAAACTACAAAAGGAAATATACGCTCTAAACTATTTGTTAAACAGACGATGTAAGACGTGCAATTTTACTGGGGTTTGCAGAGAAAAAAATAAATGGCAGGAACAAAAATATCCCGACTTTTAGCGGGATTAACGCGGGCATTTGCGGGCATTTTTATTAATGCACGCGGCAGTTTTGAGACAACAGATCAATTTATGTAAGCCTTAGCTATAGTTGAATTAGTTTGATAAAATGTACCTAGAATGTTATGTATGTGTAGGGCATGTTATGTAGGGTGCAGCAGGTTTTGATTGTACGGTGACGAGCAATGTGTCTTTAAAGTTGTACATATACACGATTGAGTGTCAGTTTTGTACACGGCATTGCATTGTCTGTATTGTTCGCCTGAAGATGCACTTTTAGAACAAACCGTCATGTAACAGAAGGAACATTATTTGAAAGTACATAAATGTACGTATACATAAGGAGGAATTATATTTTGCATAATATGCCTACTATAGATAAAGTTAAAAAAATACAACATTGTATACATGTGTAGAGTGCATATCTATGTATGGCTGTTGTTATTCGTTGACGTATGTTAGAGTTTCTGGAATGTGAATATGTAGAAACTATCTGAAAGTTAAATAACATTTAATGCCCATATTATGTTACAATGACACGATTTTAAGTATATCTAGACGGGTTCGTGAAGAAGTAGAGGGGCATGACCTTGGTATACTCCAAGAATGTAATTTTGTAAAATAATGAAATTGTAAAATTTGACTCCAAAATATCAGGCGAGTGAACAAACTTATGTTTTAAAACGAGAAATCACAGTTTATTACCCGCAACGTTAGAAAATGTCATTATTATTTGAGTGCTTTTCACTCTTTTGGAGTTAATTTTACTAAAATCGCTCTCTTAAAGAGTTCATTTTCTCATTTATTATCACTGATTATTGGCGTTATTATTACTATTACATAATTTAATATATACGTAAGTGTGAAACATGTTATTGTTATTCACTCATAAGTACCATAGGGCAAAATGTGTTATTGTTATTTAGTCATTAGTATGTGAGGGCAAAAATAGATTATCCCTAACGTATTTGTTTCAGATTGTAATATTGAGATTTATTCTCTAAACTAGTAACAACGGAATTATTATTCATTAGCTAATTAGTTATGCAAATGTATTCAAATATTCTAAGAATTTTGATAATTTATGCTATGTACTGTCTCTAGCAAGTGACAAAAGACAGTCTGTAGAACAAATTATGCTATATTTTTTTAAATATTTGAAGAAAAAATAGCATAAATAACTAATGAGTATTGTTAGTTAATCTCATGTATTTGTTGCCCTAACATCATAATTAGCATTATTAGCATTATTATTATTATTATTATCATTATTTTTACATTCTTTATAGATACGTTAGGGCGAAACGTGTTATTGCGATTCCCTTATAAGTATGTTTAGGCAAAAATTGTATTTCTTCCTGACGTATTTCTTTCATATGGTAATATTGACATTTATTCCATACACTTTTAACAAAGGAATAATTACTCATGAGTTAATCATATGTAATTATGCAAATGTTTTCAAATAAGTACAAGCATGTGCATAATTTGTACTACTGGATGTCTCTAGCAAATGACTAAAGACAGTCCGTAGTACAAATTATGCATATGTTGTGAATATTTGAATAAATTAGGAAAATTAACTTATTAATGGGTATTGTTAGTTAATCTCCCGTATTGTTTTCCTGTGGGTCTTGTTAGGATTATTATTAGTGTTAATGTTTCTGTTATTGTTATGTTGTCTTAGGCAAATCACTAATAAATAGCCCGTAGTCCAAATTATGCATTTTTTTAAAATATATTATGAATACAATTGCATAGGTCATTAGTTAGTGTCTATTGTTAGTAAATTCAATGTAATTGCCCCCTTTAAAATGGTTCTAGTTAGGTTGATCTAATATTATTATTATTATATGATATTGATTCATTCATTTTCTGGAGGCAAATTCGTTTTCAATCAGCCGTGTCTTGATGAGCATTTGTGAATTGTTGCCACCCGCCTTTTAGCAATACCGTAATATATAGTATTGTTGTAAAACTAAGTTTGCTTAAAATGTCTCTATCTGATAGTTTAATTTCATTTTATACTTGTCCAGCATTAAGCGAAGAAAGGGGATTGTTTTACAATTAATGAAATGATTTATACCATAATATGATTCCATTTAAAATCGGTTGCGGTTGCGGATGATTGGGGATGATTTGGAATAGTTCGTTTCAAAAAAAGCTTATGCAAGATACTTAATGTTTTGGTTTAATTATTTGTGAAAATTCATGCAGTAAGGTCTCAAAATACGTAAGTTGAAATGTAAATACCAGTTTTATATTTTTGTTGTGATCAAAGTTAACATAATCTACTAAAGTCTAAAGTTGTTGTATTTTATCTACCGCTAAACCTGGGCGTTTTTGGAAGGTCACATAATATACAAGGTGTCTTAAATTTTATATACCCATACAGTTCAAATTTTAAGCATTTATTTAGCCATAAAGATAACCGAATTTGGTAAACTTTTTCAATAGCTAACTGTCCCACT
>JAUMTS010077784.1:0-21546 GCA_032273385.1 Ophiopholis aculeata | reverse complement strand
CGAAACACAAATACCTTTATTCTCTTTGCTTTTGTTGCAACATCTACACTTATCAGAAGAGGAGACATCAAATCCATTAAACGTTGGACTAAATGGCAGATTGACTCACCTCTGTGGTTTGACGGAAGAGGCTCATGTTGAGGAGATCTCCAACCTTGTTCAGTTCTGCAAGAGCACACAGGGATCCGGTTTCTGGGATGGTGACATTGAAGAGGACAAAGTCGTTGTTGATCTTCTCGGTGAGGACAAGTCCGGCTTCTTTCTCCATAATCCTGACTCTGTTATCCATCTGGATCATCTGACTGACGGTAAGAAAGTTGGTCATGTTCATCTGGGTCAACATGGAGCTGTTCAACATTGGGGACCTGAAGAGGAAGACAACGGATCCTTTGATGTTGTGAAGGCGCCAGCTGGTGACATCGTCAAGAAGAAGTGAAGCGTTCAGCTTGGTGGTTGCCACTGGAGTGGTGATGTTAGCGACAAAGGTGCTGTTGACCATGTTGAAGTCAAACAGAGACTTGAATTCACGGAAAGCAATGGAGCTGTTGGTGGTGACATTCATCAAGCGGTTGACGATTTCAGTGGTCATGTTGACATCGGCACGCTTAAAGTTAAACAGAGACTTGAATTCCTGGAGAGCAATGGAGCTGTTGGTGGTGACATTCATCCAGCGGTTGACAAATTCAGTGATCATGTTTACATCAACATTCTCAAAGTCAAGGATGGAGTTGCAGTTGTGCATCGCAAAGGTGGTGTTGGTTGTGAAGCGATGGAATGGGCTAGTCATGTTGAAGAGTGAAGTCACGTTGAAACGCTCGAAAGCAAAGAAGGCGGTGTGAGCTTTGTCTTCAAAAGCATGGCTTGTGGTCATGTTCACATACTTGCTGCTAAAGTTCATCTTCTCAAATCCGTTGATAAGACGGTAAACGGAAAAGCTTGCAAAGTCGTTGAATCCAAGAGCACCCTCGAAGGTGAAATTGGCAATCTTGCTCTTTACGCCTACGGTGTGGTTGTAGTTGATGAGGTCAAAGTTAAAGAGGCTCACGAAGTTGCTGTGTTCTGAACCAGTGGTGACACTGACGTTGACGATTGGAGTGCTCATGTCGATGATAGCGCTGGTGTTGATGCGGTCAAATGTGAAAAGACTCTGGAAGTTGTGGAATCCAATCTCTCCTTGGCTAGTCATGTTGAGGAAACGGCTGCCAACGGTCATGTTAGCGGTAGCGTTGACACGACGGAAGTTGGTCAAGTTGGTGAAATCGTTGAATTCGATACCTGCCATACTGGCCTGTCTGAAGAAAGGAGTGCTGACGTTCATTCTTACGCCTCCATTAATGCGCTCGAAGGTGGTAAACCAATCAAAGTTGTGGAAGCCAAAGTCTCCACCGGTTGTCATGTTCAAGTAACGGCTGCTGACGTTCATGTTTCCAGATCCGTTGATGCGTCGGAATGCCCAGAGTTTGTCGAAGCTGTTTAATTCAAGACCTACATCTCCTGACTGGACAAAGAGTGGAGTGCTCAGATTCATTCTTGCGCTTCCGTTCATACGCTCAAAGGTAAAGATGCTGCTGAAATCATGGAGTCCGAATTCGCCCAAAGTGGTGAAGTTCAAGAAGCGGTTGCTTACGTTCCAGTTTCCAGTACCGTTGATACGGCTGAAGTTGAGCAAGTTGATGAAGTTGTTGAATTCGACACCTACCATGCCAGTGGTGTTGACAATTGGAGTGCTGACGTTCATCTTGGCGGTTCCATTGATACGTTCAAAGCGCCATGGGGTAACGACATTGTGGATACTGAACATGCCCTCGTTGGTGATGTTGAGCCATCTGCTGTTTACGTTCCATAGAGCTGAACTGTTGACACGAGTAAACTGCCACAGTTTGGTGAAGTTAAACATGTCCAAACCAAGTGAGGTGTTGGAGTTGATGATTGGAGTACTGATGTTGAGGACACCAGTGGTGTTCATGCGCTCAAAGACAAACATACGGCTCATCTCATGGATTCCGTGGGTTGCTTCAGTGGTAACGTTCATCCATCTGCTAGTCATGTTCATTGCAGTGCTAGCGTTGATACGCTCGTAGTTGAGAAGGCTTCTGAAGTTTTCAAACTCAATTCCAGCCCTGGATCCAGCACTTACGATTGGTGTGGTCATGTTCATGCTTGCACCAGTTGAGATACGGTCGAAGTTGAAGAGCTTGCGCATCATGTCGACACCGAATCCGGCATTCTGGGTCAGGTTGTACCATTTAGTGTGGAAAAGCATGTTGTAGCTACCATCAAAGCGGTCATAGTCTAACAGGTCACGGTGGTTAGTGACGGCTGAACGGAGGATGACTGAGTCGTTCAAGTATCTGCTTACAAAGTGTGATTCGCCAAGACCCTTGATGCTGTCAAAGTTCAAGAGGCTACGGAATTGGTTGAAGGTGATATCAATGTTGCTATTATGGTTGCCAATGATGGTGGATAGCTTGGTGGTTCCGCCGGTGCTGATTTTGTTGAAATCGAAAGCGCTGCGGAAACCATCAAAATGTGTTTTATGTTGGTTGGTGAAGTTTACAAATCTGTTGGTAAGCTCCATCGCGTTGTTGGCGTGGAGATGAGTAAACTGGAACATTTTGTGGAAGTAGAGCATCTCAATGTCGCTATCGGTGACGAAGCTGTGGATTGGTGTATCGACAGTCCAGCTGTGTCCACCAAAGATACGGCTGAAGGTGAACATCTCACGGTGATCGTTGTCAGCAAAGCGTACTTCATGAGTGGTGTTCATGATTGGAGTCTTGATGTCGATGTTTGAGTTCAAGGTGGCACTGCTGAAGGTGAAGAGCTTCTCAAATCTGTTCAAATCTAGGTTGTGTGTGGCGGTCATGTTGAACAATCTTGATTTGGTGTCGATCTGGGCATTGGCATACAGACGATCAAATGCGAAGAGTTGGCGGGAGTTGCGGAGATCAAAAGTGTAAGTCTGGTTGTGCTCACCCAAGAAAGTGCTGGTCTTGGCGTCAAGGTTTCCATTGATGCTGTTGAAATCAAAGATGCTTCTGAAAGTATCAAAGGTCAGGTGTGTCTCACCAGTGTGGTTCATCAGACAGTTACGGACTGTAGTACGCTCATCGGTCTGAACACGGTCGAAGTTAAACAGACTACGGAAGTTGTGCATTTCATGTCCGACACGGGTGGTGAAGTTGAGGAATCGGCTGTTAGCATTGATGAGACCGGTGGCATTGACCATACGGAAGGTGGTAAGGTTGGTGAACTCATTAAAGATGAGCTCTCCGAAGGTGTTGAACATACCGACAGGTGTGCTGATATCCATGACATGATTACCGTTGATGCGGTCGAAGCTGAAGATTCCTTGCATGTTGTTCCATTCCATACCATTGGTGGTAGTGAAGTTAAGGAATCGGTTGACGGTGCGTGCAGCCAATGAAACATTTGCGAAAGCCATGTTGAATGGTCCATCCATAGTCTGGACATCCATGACGTGTTCTACAGAGCTGTTGATCCATGGTGTTCTAACCTCTCCCTTAATACTGCTGTTGGCTCTATCAAAGGTCAGATAAGATCTCATACCGTACATACCGTAAGCTTGTTTCAGGCTAGCGTTGGTAAGCTTAGAGTTGACTTCGTGCTCAAGAGTAATGTTGACGCGGTCAAAGTTGATTGGGGTGATGAAGTTGTCAAAGTCGATGCCATGTGTGAGGGTAGCGTTGGCCAGGCTTGTGTTGAGGCTCCATACCATAAGTCCCTTGATCTTTTCAAACTCCCACAGCTTGGTGAAGCTCTTGAATTTCATCATGTTGCTCATGGTCAAGTTGGCGAAACGTGAAGTCAAGTTGTAATCGATTCCTCCGTGGATCTTGTTGAAGTTCCATGGGCTGGTTACATCTACTAGATTCATGCTGGTATTGAAGACAGATTTGCCAAAGATGGAGTCAACATTCTGGGTGATGTTACCGCCGATTTTCTCAAATCGGAAGATTCCGTCCATGTTCTTGACGTCCATGGCAACGTTGTGGGTCATGTTAGCAATGCAAGATGTGAAGTTGGTGGTCAAACCTCCATTGATGCGACTGTAGTTGACTGGGTTGCGGAAATCATCGACGATGAAGCTTCCATTGGCAATCCATTTCATCCAGCGGGATGTAATGTTGTGGTCAAGATCGGCTCTGATGCCATCAAACTTGGAGAGGTTGCTGAAGTTGTCCATGATGAAAGAGCTGTTCATGGTTGAGTTGACGAGTCTGGTGTTGATGTCATACCCCAAGGTGCCATTGATGACGTTGAAGCGCCATGGACGGGTCATGTTGTGGATGTTGTAAGTGCCGTTCATGTTCATCTTACCGAATGGAGTGACAAATCCGTGGTTGTTGACAAAGTCAATGGCGAGAGCGCCCTCATCAGCCTTGCGGAGAACAAAGCTCATGTTGGAGGTACCATTGTAGAAACGGTTTCCGATCAAGTTGGCGTTGTATGCACCACTAAGGCGGGTACGGTTGAGCAGAGCGGATGTGTTCAACAAGAAACCAACGTTGCTACGTGGACGGATGACCTCAACATTCATGGTGTGGTTGATGATAGAGAAGTTGAAATGTGTGGCGTGATCCAAAGTCATGTTGCCCAACCATGGAGCGCGGACGGTGATCAAATTGGTCAAGTTGAAGCTGGAATCCAAAGTGTTGTCAATCAACTCCAACAAGACGGTCTTAATACCGGTGACGTCCAAGATCTGTGCCTTCTCCTTGATGTCTACGCTGATGGCGCGAATGTTGGCGAGGCTGAATCGGGTGATTGGTCCGTGCTTGTGAAGGACGTTGGTCATGTTGACCTGCATCCATGGGTGCCAGAAGGCGCCGATCAAGCTGATGTTTCTTGGGGCAATGGAGAAGTTACCTGTAGGTGAGAAAAAAAAAAAAGAAAAAGGAGAAAACATATGGTTAGAAAGATTAACAACCTTTTAATGTCCAAATAATATAAATATTTCACCAAACTTTTAATGTCCTTTCAAACTAGCATTGCGTTGAATAGACTCACTGCATGATGGTTGCGTGACTCCATAATAAGAATAATAAAATTATTTTATCTTGAAATGTGGGAAGTTAAAACTGCTTACGGCAAAATGTAATCAGCATATTTGCATAGCACCACAAGGCAGTGCTAGTATGAATTGAGTTTAAGTTGTAAATTACCAATATGGTTTTGATTAATCAGAAACAGGTCCTCAATTTTAATTTTTACCATTTATTTTCCATCTTTACACTCAAAATGTAATGATGCACAAAGATCAAAATTGAGGCAAAACGAAAAGCAAAAGCCTGAAATTGTCTTTGTTTTCAAACTTCAATTAAATAAAACAAGAATTTTTGTTTTGCATAATATTAGTAAAAATTCAAACAATTACATGTCAGAGGTTACTTGTTTAGGTCAGAGGTTACTAGTTTAGGTCAAAGGTTGCGCTACTTACCACCATGGGTGATGTTGAAAAGATGCAACAGAGTGTTGTTCTGTACGGAACTGTAATCAAAGACGTATCCAGACTCGGTACTGTTGTACATGGTAGTGTTGAAGGTGTAGTTGAAGTAGCATGACCTGACATTCATTTCCATGGTAGCATTCATGGTCTTCCACAAGTATGTGAAGCGGTCATCGAAGGAGATCTTACGGTTGCTGTAGAGCTCGGTCATGGTGTTGTTGTAGCGGAGGTCGATACCTTCGACGCCATCAGTGAACTGCACTCTCTGGGCATTGTGGAACTGTGAGTAGAAATTTTTTTTAAAAGTAAGATTTGGGAGTCATATAAGTGGTGCTACTAATGTGAGTTCAAGTTCATGCTATAAACCTTTCAATATATTGTTTTATGTTGATTTGTTAACCTTCAGTAATTTACCAAAGGTATACTTTTGGTCATCTTTACACATCTTTTCTTTTCTACTGAAATAATCTTGGCTGAAATTCTAGATCATTAATTTGCCCAACATTTATTTCAAAAATTGATTTTAAATATTGATTCATTCTAAAACAATTTTTCAGGACCATATCCAAATGTCAAAATAAAAAGTTTTACCAAATGAGTGCATTAAGGTTGTAGATCACAAAATTGACTCTATTAAATTAGCACGTTGGATAATTTGTCCAACAGATTTTTTGAAACCGTATTTTAACTTTGTTTTTTTGCTTGTTATAATTAAGCCAGTTTTCAGCACAAGCTTGTGAATTTGGCATCTTTTGGTAAATTGCCACAGATACACCATAGCAACAGTAACTAATCAACACTTACCCATAGGAATGGTACAGAGGTGTCAAATTCCATCCAGTAGCTTCGGTTGTTGTCGGCTCTCATGCTCTCGTTAGCAACACGGGCACTCAGACTGAAGTTAAGACGTTCGCTGGTCAGGGGCTTGGGGAAGCTGGTGTTGAAGTAGACAAGACGTTGGTCGACGCTGTCGGCGATGCTCTCGTCACGCAGACACAGGATGTGGCTGATGTTGTAGGAGATATGTTGGACGGAGTAGGCATCATCTTCAAACCAGGCTGTACAGAACAAAAAAAGATATCACAATTAAAGTAAAATCAAAATTTTATTTCATAATTACTTTTTTCAGTTAAATCTGTTTGGAATTTTGATGGTTTTAAAGAACCTGAATCATCTTTAAACCCAGCAGTACAAGACAAAATGAAAACACAGTCTTGTCTGATGATTGCATATGTATGAAACTCAAAAAGAGTTACAATTTTTGTTCATCATGGTCAACTTGCATGACTATTTCTGTCAGATAAGTGTAGTAAAAATTGGATATCATAAAATAAAATCTTAAATAATCAGATTATTCTCTTTTTTATTCTTCAGACAAATTTGGTAAAAGTTTGACGAGTTCTGTGCATGTAAAAAGGATTGAAACTTAGTCAAAATGAAATGACAGATGCAGAGACCTGGTGTCGGGATGGTCCATTGTTCTGGAGGAGTGTATTTAAATAACCACTTCTAAGAAATAATCTAAAAAGAGAAATGACCTACCCATGACAGAAGGTTGGTTCTGGAAGACCTTGAAGGATTCTAGGATCTCTTTCTTGTCACCCTCGTAGCCATAAGTCAAAGTATGGTTGCTATCAGTGCTGTCTTGTTTGCGGTCCCATTGGACAAAGACACCATGTCCGAAGCGTTCGGCGGTGATCTTGATGCTCTGCTTGGTCTCACGTCTCTCGGATTTGGCGGTAACGTTGATGATACGCATAGTCTGTAAGTATGAAAAAAGTTACAAATATTAAATATTTGTTACAAGTTTTAACTTTTAAAAATAATGCAAGATTTAAATTCATTTTAAGTTTCCATTTTAAAAGCCAAAACCCATCTCAACAAAAATATTTTGTTTTTCTACAAAATTAAAGTCCAAAATAAATTTAAAATCAACAGACCATGATACACTTTCCGGTTGAAAGCATTGAGCATATCCAAGACATTATGTGAGCTTGAACTTTTTTTTAAAGTTTTTTCCTATTTTTTTTTTTGTATTTTAAAGGGCGCATCAATACTTTGAAAGCTAGTACACTCTTTTAGTCCAGTCTCAAACAAAGGACAAAATCAGGGCTCTTGTGTGAAAAGAATTTCAAAATATGAACGTTCTAAATTTGAGGATTTTATTTAAGCTCTTTACTCTAATCTAATATATTGAAGAAACATAGAAAAATTTGACTTGTTTCAAGATCTTTTCTTACATTGTAGAAGTTCTCAAAATCAGCCTGGATTTCGTTGTTGTAGTAGACATCATCCTTAACAATTTCGCTCTTGATAGTGAGGTTCTGGTTCATCACGCTGACCTTGAGAATGCTATCGCGTTGAATATCCTTGGAGGTTTCACGCTTCTCGGATTTGATCATGACGTAATCCTGTCGGTATTTGGCGGGGTTGATGGTGTAGTTGTTCATTGGCCACATTACCTGGTTCCACAGTGGGGTCTCATTGTCCCTGGTAAAATAAGAGCGAATCTCTGGTTAATTATTATCACACAGATTTTGAAAATGGCGGCAATCTAGAAAAAAAATCATGATTTTTGTTCAATATCTATCATTGTTTAGGATGCTTTAAACTACACCTCAGCCAAAAGTCTAAATGTATCTCTTCTTTAGAGCCTCCAGATAGATTTCGTGTGATTATGACAGGTTTGAAGTTCATTTTTTTTCATAAAATAGTTTTACGGTGACACTGGCAAGCTTCCGTTTTCAAGACATAAGAGAGCTTCCGTTTTCAAGACATAAGAGAGCTAAAACCTGGGTTTCTGTGCAGTATGTTGAGATTTTAGAGCTGTACAAGTTTACAAGTGACATTTTGTACACAGAAAGACAGACAGACAGACAAAGAGACAACTTACCAGTAATAGGTGACATTGGTGCTGGCAATCAAGAAAGATGGAGTCTGGACGTACTCAGCAACAACAGAGCTGTACAAGTCCATGAGAGACATGTTGTATGCAACGGTGTAGTTGTTCTTGTCTGTGACGGTTGAGTTCATCAGGGTCAAGGAGATGGAGCCGTTGTACTCTGGGCGCAGAGCGGTAAAGTTGGAGACAAATTGGAATCCGCTGACCATGCTCTTGGAGCAGGTCTTGTTCATCAGGCCACTGAAGAAGGTTACGTTAGCTTCAGGGATGGAGAAGTTGTAGCGGAATTCAGTCTTGGAGCGGTCGAATGAAGCGACGGAGCTGATCTCACGCTTGCTGTCTTTGCCTGAATATGTAAAAGAAATATTTAATTTAATGATTGCCATGTCTTACATCTTTCACAGTTACACTGTACAAAGTTATATCTATTCAATGGCCTTTAAGAAACAGATCTGTGAAATCAAAATTATATATTTGATTCGTCTTTATAAAATTTCAGTTTTGTTTTAAAGAATTGTCAAAGAGCCAAAAATTTGATGCGAAAAGCCCGGTGGAAAAGTCTGTGGAAAGTGTATGATATTTATGACTTAACAAATAATCTAAGGAAATATTCGAGCGAGCTGTAAACTTAATGGAGGAGGGAGAACCTATTGCTTGTCATAGGGGGGATTTATCTTACCTGGAGCAGAGAACTTCAAGACAATGGTGTCGATGATGTTAACCTTTGGCTCTGTGGTGCTACGTCTGCGTCTCATGATGTTCTTGGGGGCAGTTGGCTTGATCTGCTTGTATTGAGCCTCCCATGTGAAGGTCTTCAGCTCTCTGTGGATGGAAGGAAGAACAGAAGATTAAGATCATTGCACATGAACTCGCACAGAGAATGTTAACCCTCTTCACGCGGATGTTGATTGCAGACGACATGTCAACAATTTAATTTTGTTTCAAAACATTTCAAAATTCAAATTTTCATTATCACATTCAGACACAGCATGAAAAATGCATTCGATTGAGTACAAACAAGCCTAGTATTGGTTCTGTAGTTCCTGTGATAACCCCGGTGCTTTTGAAAAAATGTTGTAAATTCTCAATTTGTGTACACTTTAATTGCAGCCTGTGTGTAAAGCATGAAAGGGTTATGCAGAGGTGAAGGAGGCAAGCTACATTTAATAATAACAAACTCAACCATAGGGTCAGAGGCCATTAAATATTAACAAGTATATGATTTTCTAGTTCTACTGGCAAACACACAGTATGGGGCCAATTTCCAGAAAAAGTCAACATTCAGCTATCCTCTACTGAGGATGATGAACGTCTTGCTGAATCATGACATTATAATTGTTTTTCTTCAACTAATCACATATAGATCTATTCCTTTATTTCTCTTAAACATAATTAGTATAAATATCCTAATGGAAAACAAAACTTTGATAATCAATATTTTAAGTGAAACATTCAAAATGAACCACTTACGGATCAATATTGCGGAGAGTCACGTTGAAGCTTGATGGTCCGGTGAGTGGGAAGCGTGGTGCCATCTCAGCGTAGCTAGCGTTGGGGTAAGCCCATGACACACATGGAGTCATTCCAAAGATTGGCTGGGTAAGAGCCTCTGGTACGCACATCTCTTTCTCGACGCGATCTTGTTGGATTCCGTGCACGTAGCTCAGGTCACCATTAAGATCCATGAGGTAGAAGTTGGTGGAGAAGTTGAGGAGGTTCATTGGTGTGGTGTTGTTGAGGTTAACCTTGATGTGGGTTCCGTCAACGGTGATGTTACCCTCAAAGCGGGATGCGTGGTACATGGTTGCGTTGGCCATGACGGCGTGTTTGGTGAATCCTGGGAGTTCGGTGGTCATTGCGCCGACAAAGTTGACTGCGGCACTGTTTGGTAGTAGAAATAGATGGAATTAGTTTGCAATTTGTATTGAATTGTTGTTCGTTTTATTTGTACTCACCACTTTGTATATTTGCAACTGTAAATACTGCATTTTGTGACAACAACCAGTGATAGTCTGCTATTAATATTTAGTTCAATTTTCTCCCATAATAAACCAAAGTATCTACTTATGGTCAACAATGTAAAAACTGCATTTTGTGCGTAGTAAACCACTGATAGTCTGCTTTATATTTTAATTTTCTCCCATAATAAACCAAAGTATCTACTTATGGTCAACAATGTAAATACTGCATTTTGTGCGTAGTAAACCACTGATAGTCTGCTTTATATTTTCATTTTTTCATTTTCTCCCATGGTAAACCAAAGTATCTACTAATGCTCAACAATGTAAAAACTGCATTTTGTGCGTAGTAAACCACTGATAGTCTGCTTTATATTTTTCATTTTCTCCCATGGTAAACCAAAGTATCTACTTATGCTGAACAATGTAGATACTGCGTTTTTACATACCTTGGTGCAATTCTTCCAGCAATAACAATCTTGGGGAGTTGAAGTCCAACCTGTCCACGGAGACGAAGACTGAGGGAGGTAGTTCCGTTAACGTTGCATCTGACTGGGAGACCCAAGCTGGTTGGCAGGACAAATTCTGTGTCCATGAAGACAAAGCTCTTGGTGATGTTGTATTCCATGCCATTCTGTGCTTTCTGGACCATCTGTGAAAGGTCAAAAGGTTGAGAGGTCAGATGTGGCAAGGTGAAAGGTTGACATATTATGAACAGTAGACTGCAGCAATGCTGTTCTTGAGATGTAACTATTAAACCTGGAAGTATGCCTGTGCTTCTAAGCTTATAAAGGAATAAGGCACATCATCTTGTCAGCAACATACTTTGTACACAGGGTTTGATAGTTACATCTCAAGAACAGCACTTTTGCGAGCTAACTCCTGTAAGATGTAATCTATCCAAATATTTTGAGTACAGCATCATTTTACCTACTGAATACACTAAAAATCATTTTTATTCCTAAATCAGTTCATATTGTATTAACTCTTTTCAGTTTGTCTCATTGTGATAATTTAAAAAGTTCCAGCTAAGTAAAACTCTTAATATGCCTCAAAAACAGAACCACAAAACATTTAATTTGAAATTTGTTAACAAACCGTGATTTTAAATATATAATTTCAGGCTTCATGAGTAAAGCTTACATATTTGATGAAAGGAGCGACTACTACAACAATGAGATCAAACAAAAAATAATTGGGGACGCAGCTGAAAAACATTTATTTGAAATCACAAAATGTATTCAAAGATTTTTTTTTTGTTTCATCGCTAACAAAAAATTATGAACAAATTTCCCCACGTACCTTCATGGCCATCTGCATAAGACCATCCTTGGTCAGGTTAACCTTTGGTACCATGCGTTTGAAATCATCAAGGGTGACGAATCCGACCTCGTGTCCGAGGAGGCGAAGGTAGATAGATGCGGCAGGGGACAGAGGCATGTTGGCGACGGTCTCGTGAATTGTCTGGATGTTCTCGTGGATGCTGCCTGGGAGCAGATTGGTCAACTGGAATATAAGAAATAAATTATACAAATTAGGTACTTAATATGCGGATGATTGAGAAGATCTTTCATCTGGAAAATTGATTGATCAAAGTTAGAAACTCATACATTGTATCGTAGCGCTTATATGGTAATATTAGACGTTAATACAAGTGTTTCATAGTAACAAATTTTACAACATGTTGCCACATCCATTATATTAAAACACTAAGAAATTAAAATCAAAGTTTCTTGAAAAATCCAAATTGGTATAATAGCATCCCTTATAGAAGTTGATAAAAGATACTAGTCATGATTTAACTCAAAAGATTCTATGCCAAAATTCATTCAAATGCAGATAATGCATTGGTATTTCATCAGTAAATTTCTCGCCCTCTAAAAATGGTGGCAAGGACCATCTTGGTAATTATGTCGAAGTTAATAATACAAGGCAGCTATCATGTTACTAAAGCAATATCTAGTGCAATTCAAGAACCAATATCTAGTGCAACTAATAGCTGCCATGATAAGATTACCCACCTCAGTGATACGCTGAGAGAGATCATCAGTGATGGATCTCTTCTGCTTGGTGTTCATCTTGCTGTAGCTATCGTACAAGTAATCGGTGGTGTCCTTGGCCTTGCCGGTCAAAACATCTGGAATCTCGGCAACAGGTGCGTTTACGACATCCATCACATGAGGCTCAACAGTGTTGTAGAGTTCACGAAGGACTTGGATGAATTTCTCGTCGACGGTCTTGATGATGCTCTCAAGGATGCTGTCTGGGAAGAAACCTTGTGGTCCAAAGATGGCTTCCAGGGTTGGTTCAAATCCTTGCATGTCAATGCCGGTCTGAAAGTGGAAGGGAAGAAAACAAAATGGTTCAAATCCTTCCATGGTATAAGAGACAGTCTAAAACGGGATGGGGGAAAATCAACATTTAAAATTTTGAAACCTCGCATGTTATCTATGCCAGTCTGAAATGGGATGGACAAAATCAAAGTTAAAATTTTGAAACCTCGCGCATAATGCCAGTCTGAAAGTTGATGAAAACTAGAACCGGTAACTCTAGATTGGGGAGATGACCAAGAAATACATGCAATTCTCATTGTCTTTGTGAAAATTTATATGAATAAATTGGCTGCACAAAACATGCGTAACGAATGGTTACCATGGTAACACTAACCTCGATCATTTCCCATTCCTTGCCCAAAAGGTTCAAGGTGGTTTTCATCATCATGGCGCGCATCATGTAGGTCTCTGGGTTGTAGATAGTGTTCATCTCCATACCGCCACCAATGGTCTTGTCCATTTCGAGGAACTGTGCGACAGTGTTATCGAACATCTTGTTGCCGAAGGTCTCGTTGAGGTATCTGACGATGCCGTCAAACTGGGAGATGTTGAGGACTTTGGAGAGCTCCATGTTGCGTGACAGACGACGGATGTCCTTGGGGTACTCTGGGAGGTGTTCACCACGGAGGGCAAGAAGGATGGTGTTCTTGAGTCTGGGTTGGAAGAGAAAAGGAAAATATTTCATAAATAATGTGATTTTCAGGGAAAAGTGTAAGTATTATCCTGAAAATAAATCAATATTAGATTTTGAATGGTTTGCTGTTTTTATATCATGCTGAAATGATATATAAATTGACATAAGTTTTGAAATGAATTGTTCACAACAATATTATGTATGTTTTAATGTCAGTTTGTGTGGGCATATGTGCTTTTTCTTAGGCTAAATTTGGGTTTATGGATACTTTTTTTGCAGCTATTTCAGATTACAGACTCGCATCAAAAGACCCCTAGTTTAAAATTGATTGCTAATCGTCAACATCAATTTTAAAGTTAAGTGGTTCCCAGCAACACAGAAGCTCCAATGTAGAGCACCTTGAGGTGAGAACTACAAGTGATTGTAGGCGCATCAGGATTCTTGCTGTGTACACTACTACTTCAAGAGTACCTCCAAAGATACTACATGATATGATAATTTGACTGTGTTCATATATGATACTTACTCTTGCACGGTGTCAAGATCAGATTCCAAAATGTTGTCCAAGTGGGAGTAGGTGAAAGCACGGACTTGATCAATTGGCTCTTCGCTCAACATGTACAGAATATCGGCGACATCAACCTCTTGAGGTTGGCTGCGCATAATCATCAAGTATGAAACCATACGGAGCTCAACATCTTCATCGGTGTTCATGAGGATTCTCTTGAGTGGATCACGGATGTCCTGGCTGATATCAAATCGACGCATGGCCTGTACGGCTGCGAGGGAGATGTTACGTGGGATGTCTTTGTTTTCTGCGCATTTGACGAGGCGGGTGGCCATCATTTCATCGGCGAGGTAGTGGCTGCTGTCATAATGGAGAGCTGGTTGTCCAATGTTGCCAATAGCCTGTATGGGTTTAAATCGAAGAAAAGAAAAAGTTTTAACTCAGTTTAGGAAGGGTGTTGGAAAATTTTAAAGGAAGAGGGAGAGATATAAGAAGCGAGCATGGCCAAGCCAGGAATCAAACTGGGCACCTCTTACCAATTCTATAGATCTTTTTGACAAGTCAAAGGTTTAAAACAAGTATGGTGGAGCCAGCAATCAAACAATGGACACCTCTTTAGGATCAAAGATCTTTTGTCATATCCAAGATTTGATCAGATCCATAAATCAGAAGTAATCTGTACATTTAGTAGCAAGATTAAAAAGATATTTAACACAACAAAGAATTTTATCAAGATCATAAAATCCAGATTTATTTGAACTAGGAATTTCAAGTCATTTCTAGATTCGACAAATACACATTTTTAATAAGATCATAAGATCAGGAGTTGGACCAGGAACTTTGAAGTCATTCCTACAAGACTTTAACCCGGAACTTTAAATGAAATCATACCTTGAGTGCCAAGAAAACCTGGCGTTGGTGCTCAATCATCTCACCACCATCGATGGCATTGCTTGGCATGGAGCAGTCGTATCCGATGATGCTGGAAAGGAAGGCAATGGCTGAGTGGATCTCTTCTGGGAGCTGTGTGCAGACAACAATGATGTGGAAATTAGCAACACTCTAAAAATATACTAGAAATACTCTGACAATTATATCTAAAAATACCTTAAGAATTTAGGGAAAAATCTTCTGGATCTCTTATGGGAGCTGAAGGGAAAATATGATGTGAGAAATTGAGATTCTCTAAAGATACAATAGAAATACTTGAACAATTTAAAAATTGACAGGATTTTTCAACATAATTGTGCCCGTAATAAGATAAAATACAAAAGTGGGACAATATTGATATTTGAAATTTAAATATACTTCAAAACAATTTTAATGAATAATGTTTACTATGTCTCTATTACTACCCCTATTTATCACCCAAGCGATCCCCAAAACTCACTGACTATATCACAACCCACACCCTCAAGAAACCCCAAATCAAGTGCCCTGTCTTTCTCCCCAATACTTACTCTACGCTCGCTCATGAGTGCTTCCTCATTGTTGTTCCAGTAGTTGTTGATCATGATAGAAAGTGGCAAGAAGGTAGACTGTGTCCTTTCGTAGAAGGCAACTCTGAGAGTCTCCTCAATCAGGGTCAACTCTGGGTAGTCACGGAGGGCCATGGTGTACATGACAAAGTCTGCGAGTGGCTTGCTGACTTCGCCGCTGATGATGGCGGTGTTGACGACTCTGAAACATTCCAGGGTTCCGCATTGTACGACGGCGTCGTAGACAAAGGTCCTGCGATGACAGAGTTAAAAATAATGTAAGTGTTCAGTTCTACCATCACACTAATGGAACTCAGTTATTACACTAAAAGTTCACAAGCTCGTTTCAGTAATCATCTAGGGCTCTATCAGTGATCTTATAAGTTCTAGGGCTTCTTTCAATTACTGGTAATTGCACACACATTTCAAGAATCAGTAAAATTAAATCTTGCCGAAGACTGATGTGTAATAAGAATACCCACAGCTCATGGACCAAGGCCAAAATAAACCCCCTTCAATTTACGACTAACTTCTAGATCACATGACTTACTTGATAAGGTTAACCTTGACTTCATTGTTTTGGCAGCTCTCATAGTACAAAGGACAGTTGATGGCTCTCTCGTACAACTCATGGATGGATTCGTTGCTCAGCTTGCGGATGGCTCCGACAAATTGGCTGAAGAGTTGGGGTGTGTCCATTTGGATCTCCTCCAAGGATCCCTTAACCAGCTTCTTTAGGATTTCGTTAGCATAGGTGGGGTCGGTGACTTTCATCTCTTCCTCTTCTTCGTGTTCAAAGATGAGGTCGGTGACGCGTCTGGACTCTGTAATTAATTAAACAGGATAACACTGGATATTAATTGCAATTTCATAAAGACAGAGGTAAAAAAATCCCTTTTTTAGAACTCACTTTTTGAAATAAAGTAGAAAATTAATAATAATTAATATATTAAAAGTTGTGTCACAAAAGTGGGTCTTTGGTATAAAATACGTTCGCATTAATTGTAGCAAAATTAAGTATAAAGATAGATGTACTCCAAAATTTAGGTGGCAGGTTTCTACCTTGTATAAGCCCGGCTTGAGTCACTCTCCTGGGCTATGATTCAAAAATAAAATTGCTGTGTTGCCTTCAAGTGAGAGTTTGCCAAAGTTTGGTAGGTCGGTCAATTATTTTTAAATTTTCTTTTCTGAAAGCACCAGACTACAAAATTTAAATTCATTTTCCACCTTTTCCTAATACACCCAACCTTAATTTAAGCCCTGACTGTGATAATATCGTACCTTCATTCACAGGTGTGACGGAGTTGACCTTCTCTTTGTCAGAGTACTTCAAATCCTGGAAGACTTCCATTTTGATTCCCCGGGTGCTGTCGTAACTAAATGGCCAGAAGGTGTGGAATTCGGAACACTGGACACGTTTGATGGAATCCCATTCCAACTCGTAGATGCAGGTTTGGTTAGAGGTAATGAGCTTGTCGTAGAGGGTCTGAGGAGTGAAATTGGAAGCATTTGATTAAACTAAATATTTGATTAAACTTTAAGTATTATGGATAAACGTAATCTGAAAGAATTGACAAGCTGATTAAGAGTTGAATTCAGAGATAATTTGTAAGAAGCAAACAATCACTGGTTTCTTCCACAAAAACGCCATGCCTGTTTCACATACATCTTTTACTAAAACTGCATTACAAATGGACAAGTAAAGTCAGTTCATTCATTTTCACATGTGTCACATGTCTATAGGGCTTCTTTCTTTGAGTTTGGCATGAGCCTGTGGCAGTACACTAGCATTTCTCTTTTACTTTTGAACATTTTTATGTCACGCTTGTTAACAAAGTTGCACATAAGAATTATGTAGCGACATTGCGTCCAAACCTAAAACAAGGAGAAGATTAACAAGAAATAAAAATAAATGAAGTTTTGACTTACAACATTCCAGACCAGAGGAGAAGTCCAGAGTCCAGAGATAGGCCTGTTTTCACACTGCCTGAGGTCTCTGGTAATCTCTACATCAGTTTCATAACCATCACGACTTTCAACCACGCGCCTGAGCTGAGTGCAGTTCCCGCTAAGACAAGGTGTCCTCCTTTCAACGATCTCGCCTGTGCCTTCCTCGAAGTTCAGTGAGATCATGTTCAGGATACCCCGCTTGATGTTAAGAATGTGTCTGGGCTCCTCTGGGTGCGCCAGGACTTTCTTAACGATACCTTCATCGACGTGAGCGATGATGTCGTATTGCGAGATAGCGAGATCAAAGTCTTTGCTAGCATCGTGTCTTGGTAGTTTGGTCTGCTCTTCGATATCATCAAGATGTCGTAGAGCGCAATTGTTCACGTTGACTACCAATTTACAGGGTTCCGGTACGCTGGCTTGCACGTCACATCGATACCTTAGACCTGTTCCCTTGTCGCTGGTGCCATCTACATTTGTTAATGAGAAGGCCTCATATTTGTACTGATAAATAGTGTTCACTTGGAAGCGGCTGTTTGCTGTTGGTTGTAGGTTGGTTGAAGATTGGATGCAGGTTGGTTGTTGGTTGATGGAACAGAGAAATAGGCAAAGAGAGAGAGAGAGAAACTTTAATTAGTAAAAACACTATAATCTCAA
Source organism: Ophiopholis aculeata (assembly GCA_032273385.1). Taxonomy (NCBI): domain Eukaryota; kingdom Metazoa; phylum Echinodermata; class Ophiuroidea; order Amphilepidida; family Ophiactidae; genus Ophiopholis; species Ophiopholis aculeata. The sequence goes on along the minus strand of JAUMTS010077784.1, from coordinate 3,656 downwards.
CTTTCTATTCCAGATTTGAGTTTTGCCTAAAAGTCTTAAAACACAAACTACCTAAACTATATCAGTCATACCCTCCTTTCATTTGAATTGTTTTAATTTGAAAGAAAAGGGATTGTTGACATTACAAAAAATAAATGTTTTTTCAGTAATTTTATGTAGACACAATAACTGCTGTAAATCAAATGAGAGCTATGACTGGGGGAGGGGGTTGGCAGGGGTAAATGTCATTGAAGGGGCCTAGTGCATATTTTGGGGAAAATTAAACCAAAATGCCAAAAATAGTGAGTTACAATTTTTGACATGAATGGAGAAGAGGCATCAACCGGGAGGACAAATCAAGGCACCTAGAATGACTCTTTGGTGCCATTGCTGAAACATTCATGGACAAGAATAGAGCAGATAGTTGATTAACAATTGTTGATCTAATAGGGGACAAATGCCCCTTATCAATGACAGTGACCCCCTAGTGCTATCACTGAACAAGATTAAGAGCAGAGCAGGTCTTGGGAAGATTAAATAAAATTAGACTAAGATCTTATTATCATTATTGTTATCTGCAGAAGATAGTTAGACAATACTCTGTAAGTCTTGTCACATGGTACAGTTTGGCAACTATTAATCTTATCCGGCGCTACCTGACAATTTATCGCAAGGGGGCGTAACAGAATTCCACCTTTCATTGTGAGCTTAATCAGTGATAAGTATATTTACAATATTAAGTTATGTTGATTAACAGTGTTGCCATATTTCCCATCTTTCCTATTGGGCTACAGTAATTTGCCACACAAAATCTCTAAAATTGTTCACCTGATTCAGTGAAGTGTATGCACTAAAAACCCCAGGGTTAAACCATTAATGTATTAAACTTAAAAGATCCAGCTGATGTTACCATAAATGAACAAAAAGAGGTCCAAAATGCAAATAAATTTGAAGTTGTAAGAGCATAGAACAACTAAAGGGCCAAACAATTGCAAAATATGAAACCAAAATGGAAGACCTATAAAGTTTGCCATACCTAGGTCAACTGCAAGTTCACTATTGCAAAATAGGAAACCGCAGAGTCCATTGTCTCAACTAGTCCTACATAATGTAAACTAAGCTTAGGTGTGGCGGTGTGGCAAAGGGCAAAAACAGAGTTCATAGCAAACTTGTTTGTTTTGGTTATTGCGACATATAGTACTTCGTCCTATGGCAATGTCCTTTTCTTTGTCATTTAACTCAGAAGCAAGTAATATTTCAAAACAGCCCTGGATCTTTTGTGAATGTCACTGTAAAGTAACATTGTGAAATTTCTTCTCTCTAATATCAGTTTCAGATATGACCCATTTGGCAAACCATATATATTGAAATTATCATCAATCTATCAGTGGCAAAGAGTTTGAGAAAATGAGAACTACTTTTAAAGTTTTCTCCAATAAAAGAAGTATCACAGAGTTGTCAACTTTAACTTTGTCCAAATTCATCAGTTTTTGATTATTATGATCTATTTGGCAAACTATATACGTTTATGAAGTTTCTAAAAAAAACATGTCAGAATTACATCCAATGTTCATGACAACAAATCTGGGGGGTGGGGGGCATTTTGCAACCACACATAAGCTTATTATGCACACCAATATTAAGATAGCTGAACAACCTGAACTGCACTTACAATCGCTAGATCATTAGTAGTACTAGAAGATGTAAGCTTACACCTGGAAATTTACGCCAATATTATTACGCTATCTTGTATTTAGCAAACGGTGTTCGTATAGGACTATCTTTATTATACTACCAACAATCAACAATGTTTGATAACAAAAAATACCTCAATCAGAACTTTGGAAACAAAATGTTACTGTGTCAGATCCAAAGTGTCATAGATCGTAACTAACCCAAGGCTTCACATTTACTTATTGATAACCCTGACTGATAACGATATTGATTAATCGAAAATAAAACAAACGGAATCACAGTTCAATAACTGATAACGGTGGACCGTTATATTTACCAACCGGTTAGTGATTAACTTATTGATATTGTTCTACTCTATCTGTTAAGTAACCCTATTATTATAACGGCGCTCCGTTACATAATTGCATTGAATATCGTACGTACCGGGCGTACGTAGTAACCTACAAAGTTCTGCACGTGCTTTTGAACTATTTCATTCTTTCATAAATTTCACGTAATTATAAAACAAAATGTATAGTAACCCTAGACCAAGGGCCTTATTCTAGAGTCCCTGTTATAATAATAGTACGTGAAAGAACACTTTTACTATTATTTGATGCGATTTTAAAACTTTTTTCCACAAAGACACAAGAAAATCTTTAACAAAATTGAATCAAAACTTAACATATTAAAAGCAGCGGCAGGTAGTGGGTTAATAATTTAACTTGACATAATTCGTCACGTAACTGTCAAAAGGGCAAAGATAACTGTCAAAAGGCAGAGATAACCGTGAAAGACAAATATAACTCTTGTTTACTTTGATGATATCAGATCAAAATCTTTTTGACGTTTGACCCATGCCAGTATGACAGGAGATAACAAGATAAAACTACTATGAGATAATATATCATCGTGACACGTGAATCTTGCTTTCATTTTCTAAAAGTTGTGATTGTGAAATCGTTTGTTTTAACATTGCTCTTTTGAACAGGTCGGAAAAAGATAAGATCCTGCTCCTATTTTGCTAGTGCAATATAATAATTATGTTTAGGCATATAACTATAATGAGCACAAAACACTACATTTATAAATTGAATTTTAATATCTTTACCATAATTATCGCAATGCTTTATCAACTTACATGGGTTATAGTACATAATACGTTGTGTATTAGTACTATAAGCGTTGTTCATTAGTCCAAAGCCATATCTATCAGTTCGAAACCGCGTTACTAGAAACATCAGGTTCAATTACACACAATACAAATACTAGTAAATACAAACAAGCATGATCAATTCGTCTACGGTTGACCTTAAGACCGAGGTGGCTCAGACGGATATTCCAGGACTAAGTTAGTTAGGAACGACACTACACTACAATCGAGCTACGGTTGACCATGCTGATCGGTGTTTTGAAAATATCGATATTCATCGATGTATCGGTTTCTGTACCAGCCTACCGAGGTTTAGTTTCTAATTTACAAGATGATGGTGAACAAACAAACAGCTACTTACTGCAAGTAATTTCTTCAACGGGTGGCCATGTTTTATCTGTAGGTAATGGCACTGCAAGAGAAAAAACAAACAAGAATATTTGATTAACATTATTATATATACAATGGCCGCCTCCTAAACTGCCCATGAATTTGAAAACAATCAAATGATTTGAAAACTTTTCAGCATCTCGAGATTGTTTCTTAGCCAATTATTATTGAATATCAATGATAAATTTTGCTCATTTACTTTGGCAAACACTGGACTTTACTGATTACGTAACCCAATCTCTCTAAATGCCAATGGTCCTAATTGGTTTTCATAATTAGGTCTTTGTTATGTGCCCACTTCGGTGGTCCAATTTAACTGCGAACTTGACTTTGTCTATTACATAATGACCATATGTTTAATTCAAAAGAATCAACTAATATTAAAAGCTGCAGTGACTGAATGAGCACAATGCGAAAACTTCATGGTTCTTTGGAATTCATTGCCCCTCCCCCCCCCCCC
>JAUMTS010077673.1:0-10583 GCA_032273385.1 Ophiopholis aculeata | reverse complement strand
CTACACACAATCAAGTTAATACTTCCATAAAACGTCAAGAAAGGAAGGTCTCATGATAACTTCGAAGCTTGATTAGAGTTTGAACGATTTAACACACAGGGAAAATCACCGTAGGGATTTTGTAATTCTTCGAAATAAACCTGTAATTTCTCAAGTACTTTGTAAGACTTTAATGCATTGACCCTGTCACTGAAGTTCAGTACTTCAAAGCAAATACTGCATTTGAGGCTCTCACTAATGCCCTTATATATAAATCATGGGGTAAAACACCAGAACTAGAGAGCTCAACTGGGCTCTATTTACTTTACAGGGTAGATACAATTGTTGAATTTAGTATTTACATGTATCTTAATCTTTATCATGCACGGGTTCCTTTTTCAAATCTGTGAAATTGACAGTGAAACTCGATTAGGAAATCTAACATCAGATCTTAGAATCATAGCTAATAAGGGTAAAGTACCTGATCTACAACCTCATACAATAACATCGCCTCCTTTTAAGGTACCACCTTCTTTGCGCAGTTTCTTCCAGCTCTGTTTCTATATTGGTTTAAATTTAATACTGTACCATTATATTCTGAAACCAATTAAAGTATGCTGAGGCCATGTGTAATGTCAAAGTCGGGTTGGCAAAGTGTATTTAAAAAAACCTGCAATTTATTAATTTGTATCTAAGTAGTTATAAAAGATGACTCGATGTGATGTGTTTCTGATACAACGTCCTTTTTTAAAAAGAAATGGTTGTCATCCCGAAAATTGTTTTTTTGTTCTGTTTTATGAATAACTAATCCGGTGCCGGTATTTTCTGTAAAAATCAGTCTTTACGAGCCTATTCCGATGGATGTTTTATACTACTTTGCAGACTCAGTACAGACTGTGTGCTTCGTGTCCACAATTCAACAGATAAACCTTGTCATTTATTGCATACGAGTACAGGGTTTGTCTGCTTATTTCAATACCTGTCTTGTTTATCCCAAAGTTAATCATTGCGTTCTAGTTAAAGTACGGCCGTGACTTTTTATGCATTAATGGTTTTCCGATCCATAGACGCTTCCGTAGGTTTTCTCCGAGAGCTTCGGTTTCCTTCTGCTTTCAAAATCGGGTTTGTTTGGTCATCGAAAACTACCTCCACCCAAGGTAATATTGGGCAGCTGCTAGGGAAATACAACGGTGAATATTATAATTATAAGTGATGAGGGATGTTCACAATAATGCACTCTTTTTGAAGCGACCTGATTGTGTCGATTTAACAGCAGCAAACTGACAGTGCAAATGCTGTGCAATGATCAATTCTGGAATTGCGCTATATAAGCACCAATTATTAAAGTATATCTTCAACGTACCTTCAACGTAGCAACTTCCAAGTCGTATAAAATATACGATGTTAATGGTATTGACAATAGAACTGTGTAGAAACATGTTTTAACACTTGTGATTGTTATATCAAAATTTGAGAACATGTTTGACATTTTCACTCATTAGCGTGAAAAATGATACAACCATTTCTCCAAGGTGCAAAAGGTGCGAAACATTAATTTATCAGATATCGTGTTACTGTTAGGTTGCGTCATTTGCGTGTTCATATGTTTGACCTTTGACCTTTGTCTGATCAAGTTATTCTGATGGTTTATTGGAAAATACAAATACACACGAGAGTTGAAACTTGCTGAACAGAGCCTTTAATAAGATTGACGGAATACGTTTCTTTAAACCTTGTCTTGTATCATTCAAATCAACCAAATGAGTCTGATATCATCTCTATATATTACCTCTCCCTGCTTTGAATCTTTTTCTTTCCTTAAACTTCTCTCATTTCCTATGTGTTCTTCTTTGGCTTCTTTTCAACATTCCCTTTTGTTTCTATTACGATTTTGATCTTTTTTGTCTCGCAATCATTTCGCGTGAGAAGTACTACCGAAACTTTTCTTATTTACAGGGTGACTTAACCCTTGTCTTGCAAACCCCTTGTTTTTATACCGTTTAACAAGGGGTGGTTCCCCTCGAAAAATTATTCGAAATCTACAATATGATTTAACAAATGGATAGTTTTGGTCTGCTTTTTTCCATTGATACCAATATAAAACCCCAACATCCAGTATATGGTCGTAGAAAAACTGTAAATTTTCATAAAACTGCATGCGAAAATCAACTTGGCAACCTCCTTCCCCCTCCCTGGGTTTTGTACTAAGAAAATAAGGGAAATTGTTTAGTTTGCTTTACATAGGCAATAGGTACGGACTGTGCAAGGCACTGAATATTGGCCAACAACACCTCACCCGTCAACTTTACCATTTGAACGCTTAAACTCAACAGGAACAATTCAGGAGGGATTAGGACATTCTACGAAATGAAAACGTAATTATAGGTACACAATTAGTCTCGGTGTCGTTGGCCCTGTTACTGTAGTTCAATTCCATTTACCAGACTCGAAGCCAATAAAATATTAAGGCATACCCACAAGTGAAAGAAACTCATTTCTTTGTAACATTTATCTAAAACGCCAGATGAAACTGTAGAATCAAATAATCTTAATCATACACAAAAATAAAAATGATCAGCAACATGCAAAATGGATGTTTCAAATTGGATAACATTCAACACCAAGTCCGAGATGTTAACCATTGGATCTTTGCTATCAAGAGGCAAGTTCCTGCATTATCGCCCTTGGATTAGTTCTATATCACATGATCATAGAGGGTTCCGTTTGGCGGATGGTCTCCCTGTCCTCACATATAAATCGCGAAGAAAACACTCAAGACCAAGCTTATTTTACTCAGTTGTAAGATTTTAGATTTAAATAAAATATTTACTATACCCTTAAAAATATGTGAAAGTTGATTTATCAAAAAAATCATATTTTGAGTTTGTACAATTAGCACGATGCAGCGAATTCTCCTCGATGCTGTACCTAAACAAATTATTGATAAAAGGTCACCATGGATGATGTGTTTGTAACCCAACGTCAGTTGTCAAAGTAAATGGTTGTCAACTAGGATATTGGTTGCCTTGTCGCGTGTTACGTATTACCTACTTGTCATGCCGATGTTTTCTATGTAAACAAATTTGTACACATGATTTTTTTTTATTTTGAAGTCTCTGTATGAAAAACTTAGTTTCGTGCCAGCAATTAGACAGCTAAATTATGTCATTTCTTGCACAGAATGAACAAGCTTCTTTGAAGAGATTCAGCAGGACATATAGTAGAGATCAAATATGAAATAAATGTTCCAAAACATATCTAACTACTCACCTTTTGGCGTTTCGATGCCGACTATTTGAAATCTTGATCACGTTTGATGTGATAGATTGCATCCAAATGTGTCCACTTGTTTCAATAAACGTTTTTACTGTCGATTCCTTATACAAACTTTCAACATAGTACTTAGTTTAAGGTAATGTTATCGAGCTACAATTCAGAAGTTATATCTTCTAAAATTTTGATTATCTAAATACAGAGATCAGTCCCAAAAAATAATACCATAATATTTATATGTGTCACAATATTTAACGTGCTTTGGCATATCCAACCAACGTTTAAGTGCGAAATATGATACAACCATGTCTTCAAGAAGCAGAAAGGTATCACCTGAAAGCGCAAAACGTCTATTTATCGGATATCGGGTTACTGATAGATTGCCTTATTTGCGTGTTTAGATTTGGTCTCGTGAAACAAGGTCATTTTTGTGTACCCTGATTTATTGGAAAAGGAAAATATACAAGACCAGTTAAAACTTGGTAAACAGAGCCAATATGAAGTTGACAGCATACGTGTCTTTAAAGTGTCAGATCTTTTATTTGGAGATACAAATCATTTTACATTATTTGTAACAGTTGATGGTCGAATTTCAGGTACCATGAAAATTCGATATGATTGCATATTTAATTGTATTTCTTTGGTGGTAAACATCACTTGACTGTCGAATTAAACAGTTAAGCTTCATTTTCCTTTTACACAGAGTAGATAAATTGTAGGATTTTAAGAACTTTGTGCATCTATTATGTACTGTAATTAAGCTCTGTGGTCGATTGATTTGAAGCCACTAAATAAGTTATAAAATAACGAAATATTTGGCAACGTTGTTGTCCGTCGTTAGTTTATTCACAATTTACATTGACATATCTTGGTATTGGAAAATTGCAGATGATTTTGTCCTATTCTAATTTCTATGGAAAATCATGCAAAAATGATCTAACGTATCTTGGCGCTAAACATTTGAAAATATGTAACTGCCAGATAATACTTTTTGACATATATCAAAGCATATCACCAAACAAACCGTTGTTAACAGAGAGCGACATGTGTTCTAATATATCAGTGAATCAACCTTTAATAGCAGCAATGCTCTATAACTGAAAATGACCATTCTACAGGAAGTCTTACAGCAAATCAAAGGCGATAACCACTGTATCTGTGTTAGCAAAATGAGTCAAGATTTCATAATCGCAGTGCCTCACTTTGAATATAGGATTAACATCTACATATGCCGTGCCTTAATTCCAGCTTTGTTTTTATATTGTTATTAATTGTGTGCTGTACCATATAAGTTAATGATAAAAGGTTAGTAGGGATAATGTGTTTGTAATACAAAGTCTGTTTTAAAAGGAAATTGTTGTCATCCCGGATATTGGCTGTCTTGATCTGTGTTACGAATTATGCTTGTGTCATATGCCGATGTTTTCTGCTGAAATAAGTTTGAGAAACTTATTCCGATAGATGTGCGATGTGATAGTGATACTAGTAGTTTACTTCACAGTTATTTGGGCATTAGTACACTCATTCTCGGGGACTCTGTTATTCGTAACACCGGGTTATACTTAAACGTGTCTTCTTTTCTAAACGTCCTGCTTCAACATAATTATCACCCCATCATAAAACATAATTTAATAGTTGGTAAAATATGTGAATCATACATTGACTTTAACATTTAGTAGATACAAAGTACCTTGCACGCAAAGCACATAGTAGGATATTACAAGCTCACCAAAGAATGGGAATCATTACTTTTCAGGGCACTAAAACTACGCCTTTTTGCCGCAACAGTAGAGTCCGTGTAACTGTACGGTTGTGAAGCCTGGACTATCTCTCTAAAATTCAGAAACAAACAAATTGATGGATGCTTCACCAGATTGCTGCGAACTGTACTCAAATTTCATTGGAAACAACATCTTACCAATGACGAGCTAAAGGCGATCAACCAAACGTCTCTGACAAGATCAGAGAAAGGAGACTAATAGTTGCTGGCCATTGCTCAAAAGGTACCCAAAAACCAGTATCCACGCTAATTCACTGGACTCCTAGACATGGAAGACGAAAACCGGGAAGACCCACTTTGACTTACATAGATGTCCTGAAACAGGATGCGGGAATGAAGAGTAAAGGACAGTAAAGAACGACAAAAAGATCTGGAGAGCAATGGTAATTCAAGGACATTACTCAATATAAGTCAAGTAAGTCAAGTCAAGATACATGTTTTATACTCGTGAATATCGAATAAAAAGGATCAATCATATATCTAAAACCAAATGTATCAACAATTTTTGAACAAGCTTTGACATTTCCAAGCGATGCTTACGCGTGAAATATGATACATATAATTTCTTCGAGATGCAAAAACGTAACACCTAAAGGCGCATAACATTAATTTACCGGATATCGGGTGACTGTTAGATTGCGAAATTTGCGTTCTCAGATTGGGCCTCGTGCAACAGGGCCATATTTGATTAACCTTTGCATGATTAAGTTATTCTGATGACGTATTGGAAAAGAGCAAAATATAATTTGTTTTAATATTAAAAACTTGATAAATAGATCCCTTAAACGGGACTGACAGAATACGTGTGTTTTTTTTTACTTTGCCTTGTTTCCTTGAACTACTAGTAGGACTGATATCATTGCCCTTTCTTCCTCTTTCTACTTTTTGCATTATCTCTTAACTTCTCCTATTATAGTTTAGTTTCTGAAGTTAGTGTTTTCCCATATGGCTAAGGGTGTTGGGTTAGAATAAATGTATATAAGTAAAAAGAATTTTGGTTTTAAATAGATACTTCTTGAGGCGTGAAATGACTTTCTTTTGTTAAAACATTTGAAGGCAATGTTGTAAGAAAGTTATTGACTGGATTTATTGAATTTATCACGTGCTGTATTTTTTGAACTATTACTCAATTGTATATAAAAGTATACATTTTTGGAAAGGAAACGGGTCAGGAAATCTATTTTTGACATCAATTTTTACCAAATTGTTTACTTTTAGAAATTTTACCAAAAGTGTTGTTTTTTTTGTCAAAATTCTAAAAATAGAGATTTTTTTAAAAATTGATGCCAAAAAATGGCCTCTCTGACCAACTTTCTTTCAAAAAATGTTTACTTTTATAAACAATTGAGTTATAGTTCAAAAGTTATAGCACTCGATAAATTCAAAAAGTGACATCGTTGAGTCCCCCCTTAAGCTGCTTTTCAAAAAATATAAAAAGATAACATTTTGCAGAATGAAAAAATCAATTATATAATACTTACAATGTCTTTGCATTAACAGTTTTATTCTAAAACAAGGTTAAACAGTAGTATAAAATTTCTACAAACAGACCTGAAAAGCAAATACCGATGTTGTTGACTCATTTAAATGCAGCTCACCTCTTATGCGACCTGTACACGAATTTGCCCGGTTAATGTGACATACGGTAACCGATTAGTTTAACCGATGGTCAACTACATATAAGATTGATAAGCAACTCTACGAAAAGGCTTTCGATAATTGCTTTACTTACTGATTTACTCGATACACTTCCACCCTATTTATTTCGTCTTGACACAGTTTGTATCAATATCCATTGGTATAGCACCTTTATAGTTGGCACTTAGTTATTAACTGTACTAGAATATACTACCTATATGATGACGTCATTACCAATAGTCAGCAGTTTACTAACTACCAGCTTGCAACATTCCAAAAAAATACGTCTACTTTAACAACAGTATGTTGCACAGGATAGTTGAACAATACTCTTCAATACAATATCCATTTAAAAAAGGCCAATGTCGTCATACTGCGCCTCAATAGCCCCATGTCGTGTTTCGTGTATTCCAACAGGTAATCTCAACACTTAACATTTACATCTAGTACAATTCATAGTCTTGCTGTGTTATGCAGCTTGAATTCAAAGTTATCAAATGTAACATTATATTTGAACATTTTACATGTCCATTCCTGACAAGTTTATACAAATTTGACACCAAACGGCACCAACTAGATATGCAAGACTACATCTTTATATTGCTTGCTTAGATTGTAGTCTTGTGAGACAAGAGTTAAATATTTTTAGCAGAAATATGATCTACTAGGTTTAAAACATAAAACAAGGCTTTACATTTTCATTTTCGCAGTTGATCGAAACGTGGTTTTGAGAATCTATCGGGGTAGCCCATTTACAGCACATACATCAATAATATACATATTTAAAAATATTTACACAGTAATAATATTATACAGTTGTTCATTTCATTTTAATTTACAACAATTCATTTAAATAAAACAGTCATAAGAGTGAGGTTAAAGGATGGTTAAATATAAATAGTCGAACTATTAACCATAAAAAAACATAAAATTCGTTTAACATTTGTCCATTTGTTGTTTTTTAAAGGAAAAGTTGCACATTTGTTGAATTTCGCCGATTAACATCAATACTATTCCTCAATTTTACGCACTCCTTACCACCGTTAAACACTACCCCCACCCCTCCCCCGTTTAACACTACACCCTTGTTTATTGTCTTATTATTATTATTATTCCTTTATTACTTTTCCAATCGTATTTCTCTTTATGTTTTTCTTCCTTCTTCATTCTGCAATGTAGTTTTAAATTTGCTTTTAAATAATGCAATAATACAAGCCTGACCGAACTAGAAGGAGTTTCACGACCTCGAACTACTCGATATTTATTCAAGACCTCGTTTTATGCAAATTATCCTGTCAAAATAAAACACGTTCTAGAAGATTTGCTCACCACTAATGGAACAAAATGTAGGTATGTCCAATATATCACTTCTTTTTAAGTCCTGATATTGATCGTCTGGTAAAGGCATGTGGCGGGAACATTAGCGTTTAAGTCACTATCGGGTTTGTCCTGGCTGTTAGCCAATTGTTATGAATAAAATAAATCTACCGTTAAATAACTTTCAACATTTACAACAACATTCATTTTATATAGAGATTTGATATGATAACGACGTCATTAAGTAGTGTATACCTTAACGTTCGCTATAGAAAAGCAAACGTTAAACAAATTAAACCATATAGACCACAAAACAGACAGAGTTTCACACTACTGTTTTGTTTTTGTTTTGTTTTTTGAAGAATATTTAAATAATTAAGCAATTTAAGGAAGAATAGTATAGCTCTTTGGTTGTGATGTATGGTGTTATTAGATAAAAAAGGTGAAACAGATTTGCAGAGACTGTAAAGTGGATGAGACTTTTATATTGAAAGATAGAACATGGTTAACGTGTCTTATCTTCCTGTTTCATGATGGGCCATTTCCGAAACCTAATTACCTTTTTTGACCAGGATTCTTCTTAATTAATAAGCACAAAAGACAAAAAGCGAATTCTAGTTAACCTAAAACCCATTGACATCATTGAACCTAGTTTCACTATATCCTTTAGATATCCTCACCTTATACACCACGCAAGAGAACAATCATTATTATACTTTGTAAAAAGAGTTGTTAAAATCATCAGAATCAACGCGTTAAATAGGCAAGAACTATTTCAATTTCTTATTTTTGATACAAATGAAAAGAGATCTTTTTCCTTTTTAAAATTCTTAAACTGAGCTATTTGTCAAAATTTGTCTTTCTAAACCTATGATTTATGTACTGAAGTTTCTACTGCTGGTCCGTAAGGAATCTGATTTAAAATGAATTGACCTATTTTGACACAATAGAATTCGTACAAGCCCTGCACTGGGATGCATTCTTCAATACTAGTATTATATTTAATCATTTTAGGCAAGTCCGGTTCTGGTCTAAAAAATTAGAATACTTAGATAACTGTAAGGACTGGCGCAAAGAAAGCAAGCATTCATCAGTTTAGCTTATGTCATTGCAACAACCTCAAGCCCGTTTCCATATTTATCAATTGAACTTGACGAAAATTAGTTACAAAGCGGCTTTAGGGACTATTTTAGGAAAAGGGTTATCTCTCATGTTTGTTGTATGGTGTGTATTCACTGAAATCCCATTTTAGTTACAATACAGCGAGTACGCACCTATATTGTTCATCCCTGTCAAGTACATAACAAACAAAACCCGGGGGATACTCAAATTTAGTTTGGGTGTCATCTTTGTCAAGTAGGTCACAAACAAGCTTTGGGTAATGTCATAGGCTCATTACTAGCCTTATATTAAATGCCTAATAATGTATTTGCATTCAGCGATTACTCGCAAACTTAATAGAAGTTTGATAATTCAATAATAATTGAACATACTAACAAAACTCAAGATAGTAGCTACCAATTCACGCTTTGCTATAGACATACATACATATTATTATAAAATGTTTTTGATTATAATTGTTGTCAATTAGTGACTCGATTTTAGGAATACCACAGGCATGCTATAAAATGTTCGTCTGTACATATATTTCAAAGTTCATCAACCTGTTACTTTATAGCGAAACGTAGTTGATGTATCGTTTCGTTGTTTTATTTTCAGAGCGATTATGACATTGATTTCTTGAGATTGTTTTGTTTCTCGCGTTATTTTTTAAAATCATAATGTTTTCATAGTTCAGTTACGTGTTCAAGAATATTGGACCAATTTCAAAGTCAATACATAATATTGATATACATATATGAAGGAAATACGTATGATTTAATCTTCAAAATACTAGAATAAGTAGCAACTCTTTGGATGTCTTTAATCTGTAAATGTGGCTCAATTTTGATTACTTAAATCAAAACCATTATCAAACATTTACATTTTTGAACAAATGTCACTGTTGGCCTCAGATTACAGTAAATAACACACAAGAAAACTAATATTAACTCTACTTACTTTATAAGACAGTCGACAGATCTAAATTATACAATCCTACTTGTCTATGATCCAAACCAGTATTTGGTGATGTAGGATTTAGATCGAATCTACTTTTGCTGATTTCAGATGATATGTCTTAACTCTGTTTTGTGTAATACTTTTCTATACTGACAGTCACTTCTTGTTCTTTAGCAATATTTGCAAAGCCTAAAATCATTATACTATCCTTTGCTACAGGAAACAAACACTTATAATAAGCCAGATGCTATCAGAGACGAGATCAAAAATCCTTTCCAGCGCAGCGCGTATATCAAGCAAAGGTTACTAACTTACTAAGCCTTTATCTCATTGTAAAAGACAGTAATAGTGCTTTTCCTTCTTTACCTTTATCGTAAAAGGATTAGTGGTCTTTTCAAGACGCTTGATTTTCGAATCCTAAAATAACATGTAGGCCATAAGCTTTCTGCTTGTAACTGTTATGTATTTATATTTCTTTTAATTTGCACTCACATGTAGTTTGGTAAACTTAAGATTTATTATGTAAGCGCTCTGA
>JAUMTS010077562.1:0-10586 GCA_032273385.1 Ophiopholis aculeata | reverse complement strand
GCCCATCACTGTAATCGCTGTCTTGATCATCTTTTTACATTTATTTGTTGAGATTTTCTGGAGACTAGTAGCTAAAGCATTACAGAAACCTCTCCCTTCATATAACCTTTTAGAAGAATTTGTTTCCAAACTTTTCTATGAATATGTACCTATCACTATAATCACTGTCTTAATCAATCAAACTAATTTATGCTATGCAAATTTTTTTATACTTCACAACAACAAATAGCAATAATGGGATTTTACAGATCTATATTTTATATTCAGGCTGAAAATACCTTGCTAAAATAGTATAAATCATAATTAATTAATTTTAAAGTAGCTTTTGTAGACATGTTGAGATTGATTTTGAACCTCTATGAAAGTATTGGTTTGGATATGTTGTAACAATATTTTTTAGTTTAAATACATTAATCTCTATGTATACAGGGTGTCCCAAGAGTTGCATGACCTTTAAACATGTCATGTCTCAAGCAAGGTTAATTTGTTGCGATATGATTTGTACGCATCCCAATCAGATTTTGTACCAGATCGAACAGCTGTACGATGCATGGTGAATGGTATTGTAAAAAGAACCATATTTTTGATAGAGAATTCTGTACATACGCTATAATACCAAACATATTGTCATCGCTGTGCTATTTGATGCTTTCATTGGACTTTTTCCTACCCGTATAACCAGGTGAAGGGATGGGGTGTGCGTAGACTGGTATAAAATGACTTGGGAGCTGACCATTTGGTAAAGCCTCAGGCCGTCAGGCGGTAAAACTACGCAAATTTCCCCCCAAGGTAATAATGATTGAGATATTTCAACTTGAATGGAATGCTGAGAACTTGGTGGCATGGCAACAATAGGGGCCGGGCCATCAGTATCCATAATATTGAAGCAGAGTGCGTTGTAGCCAAGATCGCGGCCGTGAATTGTTATGCATGCAAAGATGGTGTTCCTTTTTAGGCCTGTGATACTGTTTCAAACTGCACAAGTGCCTTCATGTTTCTTCAAATGATCCTTCTACATGCATGACATGGAGAGCAGACATTAAACATTCATGATTCCAACCTGTTTTTGTGTAGCTGGTTCATTTAAAAGCCATTCCTGTTTCCAACCTGTTATTAAAGCCTAAACATAAAACTCAAAACGTCAGGGTTACATGGTCGAATACTGCAGCTATGTTCAAGGTGTGCTTGTAAATTTCTACACTCATGAATTCTCAATGTGACATTTTCTATAACTCTTTTGCAAGTGGCTAAATTGATTCTTTTTTTCTCTTGTGATGTTTTTAACATTTCTTTCGATCATAGAAACATCAATCAAATTCTTTTTGGTGGACAGCCCTGGGTTTTGTTGCATAAATTTGATCTTGAGATGTAAATTATTATACAAGGGGTGTGAAATTGACTTGACTTATGCCGTCCGTGCAAACTTTGTGATGGCTTCTGTATGGTCAGGGTTGTCACCAGCCAAAATGTTGTGCCAGTTAAATTTTAAAAGAGTTTGAATATTTATACTTCTTAAATGACAAAAATGATATGGACCAATTTGTCATTTTTGTACTGGTCAGAAAGGTTGGAAATTCCCCTGAGTAATGGTTGTTTTGGCTTGATTGGCTTAATAAGCAGCCAGTCTTGAAGCATCTGTCAGCCTACATGGTAATGGATCTTGCTTTGCACTTTTCTGAGATGCTGGCAAGCCATCTTTTTGGTGAACAGCCCTGGATCGATTTCCTGTGACGTTACCTTTAATAACACCATTTAACGGCACCTTGTGGGTTGCATTCGTATAATGTAACCAACATATTTGAGTCTTTTAGTGGAAACTCTGTCCAGAACATCTTGGTTGAGGTGTGTTTCGAATCTTGTCTATTCTTGTCACCCCAATTATGCGACAGATTCATGCCATTTCAAACACATAAAGCCTGTTGTAATCTTCTTTTCTTACAGTCCAGGATTCATATAGCAGTATTGAGAAGATAAGTGTTTGATATAGTTGGATCTTTGTTTGGCTTATGCTTTGTTTGGTGTGTAATTATTATAATGAAAACTGCCAATAAACCTATCTTGGTCGAGGTGTGTTTCGAATCTTGTCTATTCTTGTCACCCCAATTATGCGACAGATTCATGCCATTTCAAACACATGAAGCCTGTTGTAATCTTCTTTTCTTACAGTCCAGGATTCATATAGCAGTATTGAGAGAATAAGTGTTTGATATAGTTACATCTTTGTTTGGCTTATGCTTTGTTTGGTGTGTAATTATTATAATGAAAACTGCCAATTAAGCTGCCTTCAATAAGTATCAAATAGAGATAGCTTTAGTCTGTGCATTAGGTTAGTGATACACAAAAGTAAAGTTTACTTTTTGCCGAAATGGAAGTCAAAATAGACAACAATAATGATCTTGCATCACATTTTCTGCCTTTAAATTGGTTTAATAATCAACTGATTGTTAGAATCGCAGAATTAGTAGCATTTTGTTTAATTAACATTGTGTGTTGCATTTCTCTGTAAAAATTGCTTATTTAATTTGCGCAAGCCTTACTGCAGACTGTCCATGCAGTGTATATA
This sequence comes from Ophiopholis aculeata, assembly GCA_032273385.1. Lineage (NCBI taxonomy): Eukaryota > Metazoa > Echinodermata > Ophiuroidea > Amphilepidida > Ophiactidae > Ophiopholis > Ophiopholis aculeata. The sequence goes on along the minus strand of JAUMTS010077562.1, from coordinate 8,023 downwards.
TATCAAGTTGCAATATTTAGAGTATTTATGTTTATTTTCAATGTTGTAAACAGTTTAGATGTTGTTTTTTTCTATCAATATTACAATTTGTTAATATTGTTAAACATTATCATTCATAAAATGATGTTAATGTATTATTTCAGTGTTGTAAATAATTTAGTTTCTTTCTGTTAATATTGTTAACTTTTTATGATGAGTATGTTCTACTCTACAATTTGCAAATTTAATCTAAATTATTGGAACCCATCAATATTATAGGCATTTCCAAAATGAACTATCAGCTTACAAAAATAAGATAACAAACTGTTGCACTTTTAAATCATAATTTTTTAAACCACAAATCTGGGAAACATCTGCAAATATTTTATTTAAAATGTTGGCCAAAAAAACGGCTAATTTAAAATGATTTCAGCAACATGTTAGCAAAAAAAACCCCTCAAAAATGCCAAATCTGGGTTGGTAGGGCCCGTTAAACAGTATTATTTTCTTCACCTTATATTATAGCTGAAATAATGAAGTACTTTCATAGACTTTGAAATTTGGTGGGTTCCAATTTTGGATACAGTTTCTACTAGAATTGTTGTAGTTGTCTTATTTGTTAGTTTAAAATTTCTGAAATATGAACAGTTCATTAATTTTTACATACTAAAGCATTATTTTCTTATCAAGTTTGCTAACACGTTAATCATCTTTCAAACTTATGTGTGCTGTCATATAAAAAGGGTGCAAATAAATGATTATATTATGAAGATTTTGAGATCCTTATTTCAAAAATAATAATGGATGCATTTTGAAAAGGCATCAAGATTTCTATCGCAAAATAGATTATAAACAGTTCAAATTTGTCTCTTGATTTTTGAAAACTTGAAACCAGTATTCAAAACTTGTTTACTGATGTTGCATCCTTTTGACATAACTGGACACATATGATTTCATTTCAGTTTCAAATTGTTCCAATCTATCACAATTTTCTACCTATTTTTCAATAGTGTGCTTGTTATTTGCTGATCATGATAATTATAAATTATCATATTTACATTATGTGTATATATATTTTCCTCAGAGATTATACCTGTTTTTGTCTTTTTACGTGGCATAATAAAGGATTTTAATCCTACATTTGTACCAAGTACGCAAAAAATCGATTTGATTGTTCGAGTTTTTATTAACATGTGATGTTTGTTATGTTAGTTATGTTGCTGAATCATGCCTTGACCAGACTGTTAACTTGGGACGTCCTGATTATTTAATGGGTATTCCCCAAACTGAGCTATTGAGTAAATAGCACTAAATAATATTGCTGTAATATCTTCATAGAAATCATGATAATTTCTTCGGGAACAAAGTTCCAAGACATGAGATTTTTAATGAGGAAATTTAAATCCCATGGAAAGATTTGTGGTTATTACCATCTTGAGATCCAACAGAGCATGGTCGCCAAAATGACAAGTCTTATTGTTTTCAGTTGGTTTCGTTGCACTTTTCACAGTAATCAATAAAGGCGTTAAATCATTAGAACAACTGTTATCCTAATGCCTTCTTAAATTCATCTTGTGAATAAGTTTTATCCCGCAATAAATGTTGTTTTTCAATCCCATAAAAAAAAAGAGAAAGACAATAAGATAACATCCTATCTTAAATTTATTTTATAAAATTCAAGTAGAAATAAAATCACTCTTCATCAAACTCAGGAAAGAGAAGCTGACTAATAATATTTGTCCTCATTCACAAGTCTATTCTACTGATTATCCCCCAAATTCCGAAACTCCTCTCTTCTTCGCCAATTCCTGTAATAAAAAACCTTGTTTCGTTCTTGGTAGGTTCTTTCCATATTGAAATTTCTCTGAAATAGAGCAGAATCAAGTCAACTATAAAATGTTAATATAACGAAAACTGCCCCTGCAGACGGAGATCAAAATAATATAAAAAGACAAGATTAATCGCATAACAATGATAATGTGTGGTAGTGTGGCCCAAGGCTACTGGCTTCTTACAAACAGAGTTTCCAAAAGAATGAATGATCTGGCCTAAAAGTTTTAATGTAGAACAATAAAAGATATAAAAACCATCAAAGGACGAGCAGTTAGCAGAATCTTGACTCCAAAAACCTACGAAAGTAAGGCATGGAGATTCCAAACTGGCTTGAGTAACTCAGATGCATGGTATTAAAACCGCAATGCATCCTAGTCTTCCATCTGAAATGCACCAATTGTGACATTTGAATTACAGTATATCCTTTTTCAACCTTTGTTTTTATATAAACTTCTTATAAGCTAAAAGCTTATTCTCCCCCGACTCATGAAATAATTGGACAACAAAGTTGATTTTAGATTCTTGTACGCATATATAGATGGCAATAAACAATAACAGAAATTGCAAACGGCCTTTAATCGCCAATTGTTCTACATAGACTCAGTTTGATTGCACAAAAACTGGAGTTCCTAATTTCAATTTGTCTTCATTGCCCAATTTAGCTGAAATGGACAAGTGAAATTTTGTTTTTTTGTCCCTGGAGTTGTGTTAGAAGTGACATATTATACATGAAGACTGAGCTTGTGTTGAACCTTAATTTAGGCTGGAAAGAATGGGAGGGAAAACCATTTGTGCATAATTAGTTCCTAATCTGTAAAATAGGTTTCCTAAATTATTTTTCTTAAATTACTCTAAATGCTACTATAACTTATATGTACAATCAAAGTTTAAAACAATAATACCAACTTATTCCAAACCACGTGGGCTGTTTACTGGTTCTTCCTGACTTAGTCTAATAAGTAGGCCTATTATTTGAAGAATACACGCTTCCACTGACATTATATTCTTCCATACAGGTATTCCTTCAGAGGTTACACTAGTTTGGATTTCTGCTTTATATTCTTTTTGCTTATCTTTGTGTACCACTAGTGTCCTACTCATGCGTCCTTTGGGATTGACCCGAGTAACACAATACAGTATGTCAGTAACTACGTCTATCACCTGGTATGGCACATGCCAATTATGAACTAATTTTGGGCAGATCCCTGGCTTTCAAGCATCATTGTAGTACCACACAAACCTTTGCTTGTTGGGGTCCGACTTTGTATCATACAAGCGCTTGTGCTTATCAATACTGATTTTCAGATTCTCTCTTGCTACTTCATGTACTGACTCTAAATGGTCTCTGAGTGTGGTGACGTACTCATACACTTTATCTGCAGGTAACCTTGCACACCTTCCAAAAAACATTTCAAAAGGGGAATGCCCTGTGCTTTCATGTTCTGCCGATTTGTATGCTAACAGCTAGTACACAAGGCAAGTGAAAATCCCAATCATCTTGATAATCGTTTATATAGTTTCGTAACATGGATGCTCCTGTTCGCATGAACCTCTCAATTATCCCATCATTTTGAGGGCAATTTGCTTTCAAAATTTCGTCGGAATAGAGTTGCCTAGGCAACCCAAACACCCAAAATACATTTTCAATCAAGGTTTCCGCCACTGTATTTGTTTCCTGGTCAGGTACTGCAATCCCTGACACCCATTTTGTGAAATTATCTCCCACGCATACTAATTTCCTCAAATACTCTCTGGGATGATGATTTCCGCTGATGATATTAACTTTCAGTAGCCAAGCAGATTCCTTGAAACCTTTTGATTTGTGAATGCTGGGTTAAAAGATTGTCAGTCCTGCATAATTTCTCGTGCAATCTAGACACAATGAGGAGACAGATTAAGACGTTTTATAATAATTGTAATTTTCTCATCATTTAATTATAATTATATTGATAATTTTACTGATAATTAGGTATTAAATAATGATTTCCACAGTGAAATTTTACTGATAATTAGTTATTAAATAATGATTTCCACAGTGAAAATCAGGTATTTGAAATGGCCAAAAAGGTTGGCAGATTCCTAAAGTTTTAATACGAAAATCGATGATCCTAAAGAGTGATTAATGATCATCAATAAAAAAATATAAAAGCGCCAGATCCAAGCTTCTCAATTCGGCAGGGGTCGCCCTTGCACTACCCCTCAAAGAAAAACTGTTTCATCCCCAAAACATCTCAGCATCTCTTACAAAAATAATACATATCTGTATCCATCAACTTTACCCTTCAAAAATGCACAAAATCACTTAATATAAAACCCCTACACAATAACATAACATTTTGCCTGCGGCCGTTTTTTTTTATGCCGTTTTTACGGCTGTCATCATCGTTTTGTCGATAGAAATGGGCGATTTACAACCGATTTTCAAGGTAATTGGGTTCTTCAACATAATTGAAAAACACAAAAAACAAAGTATTTTCGAGGTTTTGAGTAATTTAGATGCACTTTCGCGATTATAAAATAAAGTACCAGTCAGTCATACCTTGTCCTTGAGAACCTCTAGTGAGACAGTTGAGAAAGGATGATTCATATAATTTTGATATATTGCTTCCCTCCTAATTATTATATTGAAATAACAAAAGAACTGAAACATCCCCCTCACCACTTTTGGCTTCTAATTTTTCTTTTAATATTATTTGAAACCCGTATATTTTTAAGTTCTGTGCAAAAAGAAAATATCATTAATATAAAATTCCCCATTAAAAAAAAAAAAAAAACTTTTGAAGTTCAGTGCCTGACTAAATAATTTATCTACTAAAAATGAACACCCTTATGAATAATTCTTCCTTTCCTGTCTCACACCCTCCCCTATAAAATTTTACTTTACCAATATCCCTCCCATCCCCAGCTCCTTAGAGCCTCCATCGGAACTATCTCGTGATATCGGGTGACATAAGTTTTTTCACCCGACAACCAGACTTCCTCTAATGACCTTCCGGTAGGCTGACTGGCCTATGGTAAATGGACCTCTGGTTGTCCTCCTCTTCTGTTGCGCAGGTACCTAGCTCACAGCCTCTTCTCTTGCCATGTCTGTATGATATCTGGGTCCCAAGTCTATACCCATGAGTGATCTTGGTGGCGCTGTGTGTATTGGACTCTCCTCTGCCATTACCTGGTGGATTACCGGCTCCATGGCCCTTATCTCTTGATCTTGGAATAGGTTTCCTAGTTCTGGAAACAGTTCTGCTTCTTCCCCGAAAAGTCCGATATTTGAGATGTCTACCAATATTGCCTCGGGGGCACTCCACTTCTCGGTGATGACTCGTTGCTGCCCGACGGCTGGCCTTGGGCGAACTGCAGAACATTGGGTCCCCTATAGTATGACATAAATCCGGTATCTCTGCTCTTGTCTCAGCCGCCGCTTCTATCATCATCTCCGGAACCACCTGTGGCACTTCCACAGGGGCTGCTGCCAGGGCTGAGGGGGCTCTGGTGGTTGAGGTGGCAGTCACTGCCAAGGTGGCTCTTGGGGTTGAGGGGGCTCTTGTGACAGAGGTCAAGTCTGTGCCTATGCTCCAATTTTCTGGGATTCATCTCACATTTCTTTTGATGGTTGCCAATGGTACGCTTGCTTCTTGATTTCTTTCCACAATGTGGGCAGTATTTAGGACGTCGATGTTTCCAATGACACGTGCGTTTTAAATTCAGCATGATGCTGAAATGTTTCGTTGCATTCGGGGTGATAGCAAGTATAGTGGCTGGGATAGAATTCTTCTTTTGACAGCTTCATTCTTGACATATTCTGTAAGGGAACAAACAGGGAGAGGAATAAAAAAAATGGGGTTACAGGGTGGACAGGGACATATATATACTCTTAACCTGTAGCATCATCATTAACCAAAGGTAGTTGTTGTGAGATCTGGATAAATTAATTAAACGGATTCTTTTCAAATGTGAATAATTATGATAATCAGAAATTGTGGCGAAGGTCTTGGATCAAGTGTTTATACCGTGCAGATTTACTGAAGTAACTAAACATAGTATAAAGTGTATTAAATTCTGAATAAAAATGTTAGGGTTATATTAATTATGCATATGAATTTTTATGCTTTTCTGTTTTACACATGCTTCGAATACAATATATGTTTGAAAGGTGTTACATTATCAAAATGTTGATTATAGGAAACTGTTTATCCTTGTCGTACCTGAATCCACATAGTAAGCTTGACATTTGTACTTTAATATAGCAATATTGAATTTTGGGTATGTAATGATAGCGGTTATGATATAGATTAATGTTATTAAGATACATATTCATATATAATATACCTGGATAGTAGATAGTTTGAACATTTTCAACTGTTGTTGCTGGTACCAGCAATCTACCTCTACGTTTGTAAATGTAGCATGACTGCCTTCGTCAGCTTCATCAATGTCCTCTGCTCTTTCATTCCATACTTTAACCATGATGGATTTGGAGGTTGTGGCACACACACTTCCGGTATCGCGATGCCTTATTGCCATATGGATGTATTTCCTCCCCGTGTATATCATGTTCCCTGCATGCTTCACATTCCTCTTCTCCTAATTTCACAAAGCTAATGTTCATCGACTTCAAAGTCTTTCTGTACCGCTCCTTTTTGCAGACACCTGGGAATTTGGCTTTAAAGTCATCAATACATTTCTACAAGTGACAACTCTGGTGGAAGGTATCTTCGCAATGGGGCGTGTTCTCTTCTGTAATGACTCACAGAAGGGTGATATGAATTGATGTGCTTCTTGATGGTGTCCACTGCCTCGTCTGTAAGTTTGTGTGCTGGTGCATTTTTACAACAGACTTCTGTTGGAATACATATTATTCCAGGTCTAGCCTTCCCAGAGTGTGGGTGATGATCTTGTTTTACTTGTACCCTAGGGTGTGATGAAAGAAGACAGCACACACCAGTAGTTTATTTCCCTCGCTATCTGGCATCTCATAATATCTATTGAAGTTACGCGCCACCTGACTTCTAGGATCAAGAACACGTCTCTTTGGCTCTTCCATTTGCACATGTAAAAAAAATCCAATCAGGCCTTCTTGCCGCTTCTGATCTATCTTCTCAGAACATTTTCTCTTGCAGGTTGGCTTGCAGGAAAGATGTTCCAAAATTCCACAAACTTGTCTTTTTAATTTGGCGCCACACAGCACATACTAATCAGGATAGTCAACCTTACTCTACAATAAAAGTGATTAAAATATTTACAAGATTATTTAGGCCTGAAGATTATTTACGGTCAACCCATGTTGGCCATAACCACTGTTAAAACTTAGCAGTAGCTGCTGCGTAAGCTTACACTTGGGAAAGTTTACCTTTGCACCACAGCACATAAAACATGCAGCCTTCTCTCATCATGTCTCAGCCAGAAGTGCCCACTTGCTTATTTATTTACAACGGCAAACCAACACTGGCTTGTGATTGGCTGAAAGTATTAACTCTTAAGTTAAGATATTGCACGTGGGCAAAACCGAGTATTACCTGTTTGCTTTAATGTACGTAGGTAAAGTAATGTATCTCAGGAGAATTTTAAAGGTGGTTATTATTTGGTTAACTGACCAACTACAAATAAATAGGTCACAGTATTAACTGAATTAAATCCTCATATTTTTGGTGCCCTTTCCTGGATGACAAATTTCATGTAATAACATTTCAACTAAAAGATCTCTACTGTGCAACAAATCAAGAACAGATGACTTCTCCTCTGTGAAATGAAAATGAATCAACGCCTCCTCAATGGTAAATATAAATAATATCATAAGCTGTTCTTTACTACAAATTATTGACCTCCGTATAACTTGTATCCAAGATATTTGCAGTTTTCTTTGAGGAGTGTCTGGGTAAGAGATACACAAAATATAGAGATAAACAAGACAGTTGAAGTAAAAAGAAATATAGTCATAATGATAATACAGATAGTAAAAATAATGAAATAATTTAACAATATAACTAATAAACTGTACATCTAATTAATGATACAAGAAAAAATAAAATTAACTATAACACATTTTCAGGCCTTTTCATGAAAGTTTAATCTCTTGATGTACATGTAGCGAAGTGGCCGGATAGACTGTGGCTAATCATTTAGGAGGTTCTCAAGGTCAGGGGTAGAATTTCGTAACATGCCGCGGGAATCTGTTTGGATTCTCGCAAAAGAATTTTGCGATAATCTATGGATT
>JAUMTS010077451.1:0-10587 GCA_032273385.1 Ophiopholis aculeata | reverse complement strand
TTATTACATGTTTGTGACAAACTTGAATCTCATTGGCCGGTTTAAGTTGAATTCTTGTTTGAGTAGTTTGACACTTCCCCCGACATTCCAGGGGCGAAAATGCCCAAACGAGAAGGACCTCGAGCTGTCGCTCTCGTAACTACTGCCCTCGCTCGTTGGTCCTTCAAGACGGACTATCTGCACGCGCAAGTCACAAGATTCAGCAAAAACAAAACGGATTTTCTCTTAAAATTTGGGGAGGGGGGGGGGGGGGCTCGGCTCATGGTTCCCCTGGAGTTGATTGTGAACGAAGCCCGATTGGGGGATTATAAAAAACAGCCTTTGACTAAACTGCCCCCTCCCAACAACCGGGGTGTTGTGTCTTAAACATAAATGAGATAGGGGTGGGGTTGGGCACTTTTTCGCATTATTGGGAGGGGGTTGAAACTTACTCGTTTATTTATTCCTTATGACGGAAATGTTTTCACAATTTTAGCTGTGTATAAGCGTGTTCAGACACCAGAGCCAATTTTTAGGGGATACATTGAGAAAAGTATGATTTTTCATATTTTAAAGTATCAACATTTCGTATTGAAATTTTTCACCATCTATTTGTGTTGTGTATAAGTAATAATGTCAAAGTTATTGCTTCAAATCTGCGGTAATTAAAATGTTAAGGGGTCTCCAACTAGTACGTGGTGTTTTACCATAAATTTTCGAATCAAATTTTGCATTCATTATTTTAGAATAAACCCACACAAAATTGTCTGGGTATTTTAAAAAACATCATGACGGGTAACTTCTAACGTCATCAGAAACGACTTTTCAATGAAGATTTATTTGTGGGAAAGTACAACATGGCGTCTTAAAAAACCCGGTTTTTTTGGCGTGTTTTTAGGTGCACTAACTGCAAATAAAGTCGTCGTTTGTCCATACGGATAGCATTTTAAGATTAACAGTAAATGTATATAAGTAGGTAAGATTCCAAGGCAAATTTTGCTTACCATTTGTGTACTTAAATTATGTTCACTATGGCGTGAATTGAAGTTTTTTAAAATGGAACCCCTACCAAAGAGAAACCATATCAATGTTTACTTTGTTTCATGCACGATTGAACATGTTACTCCTGTCTAAAGAATTCAAAAGATGGAGCAAAAGTTTCATACTAATGTCGTCTACAAATAAATGTTTACTTTATTTCAAAATTCTATGCCTTTTTTTAAAACGACGACTTTGAAGACGTAAGAAAACAGAAGCCGTGTCAGAAAAACACAGAAAACGCAGTGTCTTTGACGATGCCATGATGTGCTTTCACAAAATAAATCTTCATTGAAAAGTCATTTTTAATGACGTAAGACGTAACACTTCATGATGTTTATAAATACAAAGAATATGTTTTGCAGGTTATTTTTTAAATAAGGAATGCAAATTTTGATTCGATAATTTACAGTAAAAAACCACGTATTAGTTGGAGACCCCTTAAAGCACTGCTGAAACGTCAAATATAATTACACGCTATCCACTTAAGCCTGAACTAACCCTTCAGCATTTCAAGTGTTGTAAAAACAACAGACTTAAACACAAAGAACACTTAAATTGCGATTTTATTTCAACAAAACCGTGTCAATATGATTTTCTTTCTAAGTGATGTTTATTTATGGATAGATGGTATTATTAAGGATGATATTAGTTTCATATACCTTAATCATAGTTTTAATCATATGATTTTTAAATAGATATAGCGGTCATGCAGGACATTATTGTAACAATTTAAATAAATACTTTATACGCTGGTTACAATTTTAGTACATAAACAAAATACAATTTACAATATTGTGGGTTTTTTTAATCACAGGGTTTTCTCAGTACTACTGAACCAATACTATGTTTATTTGTACTCAATTGAATGTTTGTTTCATGCCAAATCTGAGTGTGGTGATGAAAATTTAAATTTTGAAGGGGAACAATTGACAAATTTAGACATTTTTAACATTTCGTCTAAATGGACATGTTTGGAAATAGTAACCATGGTATCAATGCCAATGTAATTCTTAGGTAGCAATATGAATAATATTGAATTTACATTGACTTCAAACCTAGCCTCTTAATTTTTATACATGTAAAAACTCTGTTAAACTATGATTGAATTTGTACCTAAAAGCTTATAATTTACCATTTACTAACCGTATGTTTTCTAACGTTATACCATCCTGCTTTCGTCTCGATAGTTTGAAACAAATGTAATTTATGATATAAAATGAGGTATTATGGGATATTAATACTAATAGGCTGGCATTTGATTATTTCAATCATTGGGTAAGTACCCATAATATCAATGTAGACACTATAAAGTATTTGTATTTTTAATTCAATTTCAATATATTTATTTTGTCTAAAAATCTACCAATTAACGTATTGCTATTACTTCAACCACTGCATTTTAAACAGACCAAAGGATACTGAGCTTGAAGCAATTACCATACTATTACGTATATGGGCTGATTTAGAGGCGTTACACGTGCATAAAACACAGCGCTATCTACAGTAGATAGGAACCATTTGCAATGACTCGAGCTAATGGGCTATTGCTTGCGTAATCGTGCGCTGGTAAAATAGGTTTGTACATGGAAGTTTTGCAAACATGTATTTTACTACGTTTGGTGACTCTTATAGTGTCGGAAATAAATTGTGGGATTTAAAAAATCAATTCATTAACACAATTTTAGCAGTACCTTAGCTAAGGAATGGTTCTCATAATTTAACGATAAGCCTCGGACTTTAAAACAAATGCCATTTAATTTAGGGTTAGTCTTTGGGTTAGGGTTACTCTAGCATGTGTCTAAGGTTGTTTGTTGCGAAATTGGCCAAACAGAATTTGTGCAAAATTGTAAATAGATGCATTTTAATGTTAAAGGGGCAGTAGACAATATTTTGGAATATTCTTATTTGCTGAAATTCAACAGATATGTTACAATACGTTCACAACTATTGTTTATAGAAAACTAAATAATGATGAAAAAAAGTCAATTTTTTAAGTACATCAAGATGGAACATAAGAATTGGCATGGCTGAACCACTAATACATACGATTCTAATGATACAAAAATCTAGAATTGTTTGGAAAAAATTGGTTGTTGAACATGTCTACTGCCCCTTTAATTGAGCTAAATTTTAGATTTTGTAGAATTGATCCAGCTCATAAACCTTAAAGAAACGCTGGTTATCAACATATAGTATTAACGATTGAGCCCGCTTAATAGAATAGTTTGAAAAGGTAATAAGCCTGCTGATCTGAAAATACGTGCAACCAAATAAAAGATGACACACACGGGGGCCTTTTTTACCATGTGTCACTGTACTTTAAAGAAACCGATACTACATGAATTTAAACTTTAACTATATATTGTTTCTATTTATACTTATCTATATTGTTTTTTAATTAATATGTTGAATAAATTTCACCGAGTCAAATTAAGCACCTTTTAAAAGTACAACTCCAATAACACAAACTTAGGCTGAAACAATCTTATAAAATACCTTTACTAGTACTATAGCATAATAAGCTGCAACTCACAGTTACTTTACATGATAAAGTTGAACAACAAGTTGATCTCTTAAAACGTCTTTAAAAGCATCTTAACATACGATGCAAATTTACCCCATTTTATCTATCATCAAAGCCACACAGCGCTAAACACATAAGAGCTGTAAAGTATGATTGAAGTTGACACGGTAAATTGTGCAAAGCGGAGGCCGTTAGCGACTCCCGAATGCTTCCCTAATCAGGAAACTTTACGTTGAGTTTATTCAATGTTAGCCGAGTATTATGCGATTTCAGTGAATTAAAACGCATCGGTAATGTCACTTGGTACTTTCTATATATAATATTGAGATGTTATCTTTGCCCTGTGCATTTTGTTTACCCCCTCCATGCGTGAATCCAAATCCAAAGTGATGAAAATATTTTAAGGTTCTCAAAAAATCTTTGCTAAAGCTGTCATACCTTATTTGATTCATCATGTTGGCCCTTCTTTTGCAAATAAATACAAACATTCAGTAATCCAGTTGTTCTTATTAAAGATCAATTGATGTAAGCTCTTTGGATATTTAAGTAAATATATTTTCAAGATTATATTGTTAAATTTCTTTTTTCGAAATGCAGTATGTAAACCATTGCACTGAGTCTGTTACTTGTGTTATAAAATTCATTTGTTATTTTTATTACTCAACATTATTGTCGTTTCAAACCATATTGTATTTGATTTACATTCTGGCTACCATTTTATGTGTATAACATTTGTCGATTTAGTTTGTCAAAATCACAGGCGTTTCCTCAAGAACTACACTCTTTAAAAATCTATTTAAATTGCGAACAAAATACCTTTATATGTTTGCATAGAAAAATATTCAAAATTAAAAGAATCTATTCAAATTTGTGTCCCCTGGAATAGGTTTTCTATTTATATCTAAAATCTCGATCTTGGGATCTTTGCGATTGCGGTTCGCTCTTCCGAGAGTTCGTTTTTGCCGCACCTGAATTTTATTAAAATATAAAGAGGTATAGTTTTAAGTGTGTACCGAACTAATACTAAGCTTGTTTGTACACAAGTTAATGAATATTTATGATGAAGATTAAGTAGTTAACGGTGGATCCAACGGACGAGGAAACAAGACACATCTAAGACCAACAAATGGTACAAAAGGAACCATTGAATATAAAATATAGAAAGATGAGGTAAAGTATACCAACTAAAGGTTTGAAAAGCAGAAACGAAAGTGAAAAAAAAGACAAGCCTAAATAATAACAGAATTTAGTATGACACTACATGATCTAAATGTATATAATAGAATACCGCAGTGTCTCTTTTCATTAACACGTTCCTTTATTTCACAAATCGGAAGCAAATGTTCTTATTAGTCCTCGATTCGATTCGTGCCCTGAAGAGTAGACGAGCTGAGTTTATTCTAAAAGTGATAAAAGGGCTCTGGGCCATATCACTTATATGATTGTATTACATATAGACATACATAACACAACACAATTTATCAATTGGAATAATATATATTGAATATCACTCTAAATGTCAATGCGGGACTAATTTAGTTTTATACAAGTGTAGAAAAACCCTCTAGTGCTTCACGTTGCACGACTTCCCCTTAGGGACGCACCATTATATATCCAGGGAGGGGGTAGGAAGTTTTCAGAAAAAAATCACCCCTTACCCTAACTTTCTCCTTTTTCATGCGTGGGACCGGGCACTGAAGGACATACCTCGTCGTCTCTCACGTGATCAACAAACCAGATCACAAACCTGCTGAAGTCCAGAGGTTCTGGACGCAACGTCGTTACGTGCATACATGTTAGTCCAGTATTCGATTTATAATCATATTTACTAATATCATCAGTAGATAGGTACTTCATCAATGCTGTTATTGGCATTAGATAGGTACTTCATTAATGCTGATATCAGCAGTAGATGACTACTTCATCAATACCGATATCAGCAGTTAATGCTACTTCGTCAACACTGCTACCGACCATGCCAACAGTCACCCTGACAGTGAAAGATATTCCAAACCTGTTATCAGCAATTGCTAGGTACTTCCTCAATCCTTATATAAACTGTAGATAAGTTAATCAACATTGTTTATCGTCATAGATAACAGTTCCGTCAATGCAATATCAGCAATTGATAATTTTATCAACATGGATATCGTCAGAAGATAGCTACTTCATCACATCTAGTGTCACTCGTAATGTTTAAAACCCTATGACGACACTGTGACATTTCATTTCTCTGTCAAAGAAAACAGAGATTAAACGTACTAAATTTTTTTGCTTTCCTGTTTGAAGTTAAGCATTCAAAAGATGATGCAAAACATGTTCTCTATTGAGGGTGTCTAAACAGTTCTTACGTATAGGAGCTGTTTTAGAGGCGTTACACGCATTAAACTCAGCGTTACCTGCAGTATATACCAACCATTTGAATTGACTCAAGCTAATGAGGTATTACTTGCGTAATCGTGCGCTGCTAAATTTGGCTTGTAAAATGTAGGGTTTGAAACAGTTCTATAGTTTCCTTCAAATGATTTATTTGCCTAGAAAAATATTCTATTGAGATAAATGAGATTCTTTTTAATTAAGTTCCTAGTACTGTTTAAACATTCTATATAAGGTTTCTTCCAACGGGACATAACATACTTATTTTATATAAATAGAACATATGTCATATCTATCTATATATTGTGACCAACGGCTTCATATTTTGACGCATGTAACCACACATTGACATGAACGTTTTCTGTTACTACAGTTATTTTTACACCTTGCGTCATGTTTTCCATGGTTGCATGATAAAGTTGCTAAGGAGATAATTACTGTTTTCTGAAACATTACTTATCCCCTCTAATAGCAACTCAATGGTTTCGAGTTGAATCCTAAGGTGGTGTATGTTATAAGGATTCCCAAATCAACAACATATTCTCTTTGCGTAAACAAAAACTTGACGTTTCTTTTGTTGGTCATCTTAATGAAGATATTTTCAGGGGTTTTTTTCTGCTGTTTTTTTTTTATTTTCTGTATTTATAGGTCTTCACACCTCATCATGTAGAAACCATAGACGTAAATTCTAACCTATATAAATGGAATTGATTAGATTGTGATGAATGTCCCGACTGTTATGTAAAAGAAGACATTTCACATGCCTTTCTTCTTTGTAATAAAGTTAGAACCTTTTAGAGATGGCTTGAAAATGTTATATACAACTTAAAAGAAATATATGCTACATTTAAGATGAGCTGTGCAACATTGATATATGGTTTTAATATTGGTGAAATTGAATTTAAATTGCTAAACTTTATTATCAATTGTGCATTGTTCGTGATTTACAAATGTTTAATTATAAGAAATTTTGAAAAAAAACCAGTATAGTTGTGATAAAATAATACATATGCTTCAACAAGATATGAAAAATCAAATGTATCTTGATGAAAAAACGAAGAAAGTTCGGAAGTTTTTCTTACCAAGTGAAATCAATGTTATTAAACAACATCTTACATAAATCACTTGATCTTTTCTAAAAAGTAATGTTTTATCCTATTCAATTTACATAAGTTTAAAAAAATATAGATGTATTGGTATTTTGCCATAACATGAGTAACTTTGTTATATATATAAAAAAAAATAATTGAAAAAAATGTAGAAACCATAGAAAGACGAGTCACGATTACTCGCATCCGAAATAAACACGCAGTATCTACAATGGCAAACTTTAGAAAGATTCTTTCTTTTCACCTGAAATGTAAAATTATTTCCAAACCAAGTGAAACGGATGTGTGTACAAATAAAAATAAAATAAAGGATCAATCTTAAAATTGACTATTATGCTTTACAAGGATATAAAATGGCATTGTTTTTTTTTCTTCTATTCGTTTCTGTGTTTATTTTTTCTTAGATTTGTCTGTCTTTGATTGTTTCTTTTTTTTTCGTTTCTTCCTTTGTTTTCTTGTTCTTTTTTTCCTTCTAATCTGTCTTTCTTTCTTTGTTACTTACTTACTTTATTTTCACCTTTTTCTGCCTTCTTTCTGTCCCCTTTTCTTCTTTCTAATCAACACAATATTCGCTTCAATTATTCTTAATTTCTTTTGACTAGATGATCATGATAATGACAAATGAAGGACTGCACTCTTCGGAGTTCATTTCCCGTGTAGTATTGCATAAAAGTACAAACTCCTCTTCATTTTTTTCTGTATTTCAAACCCTTATACAACAACCCCAAGTTATCCCTTATTACAACGTACTTTGTGTAGACAAACTTCTCCCCGCCTGCCAAAGATCCTTAACTCAATAAATTGACTCTCAAAAGTAAACCATTAAATCTATTTAGGACGCCATTACAACTAAAACCATCAAACAATTCACTTCTAGTTTAGCTAAACGCGTCTTCTTTACTCCGTGATTGTTAACCCTTAATGTGCGCGAAAATCAAAGAGCAGGCGACATCCATTTTTACTATTTTTGTTTAAAACAATTATTTTTCCTCACTGCCTTATAAAGATTTACTAAAACAAATTCATTAACGTCGATATAAACAAAAAAACAGTTTTAGTCATGGGATTTAATACTATTTCCATTTACTTCTTGTAAAACATATCAAAAAATACAAACTGTTTTGATGTTGAACTTATCCTAGCGTAATCGCCGGCTAATGAAAGCACTCAGCGGTAGCAATCCTGGACATGGCGGATATTACTCCCGTCAAACGAGTTGACATCATACGGCATGGATTGTGTTAGTTCGCTGCTTAACCTATTAGATTATTATAACAGTGAATTGAAGGTTCGTGTTCAAATTGTTGAAAAAGAAAATATCTTTAACTCAATCTTAAACGTTATTAAGAATCAACTATTTTCTTTTACGATTCTTGATGTCGAAACTTAATCTGAATTGTGAAAAAATGTGTTGAAATTTAACTCTGTTGTTAGATTTATATCTTTACTATGTATGCCAGGTGCTGCCTATGTCAAACCCTCTACGGCGACAACCATGGATAGCAACTTCATTTTATTAAGGTTACACATACAGTCTGTAATATTCTTGAATAATTAAAATAGGGGAAAAATCGTGAATAGATCGTAAAAGCTATCTACAGTAGATATAGCATGATCCAAAATTATACCCTGCTATTTCATTACGATAATGATGAAATAATTGACTCCTGGTCAAATCAAATGATAAATGAGGTTGATTGATGCGTATTATAGGAGGCATTCATAAAAACATATATATTTTATGCAATTGATATTTAACGTATGTGGTAATCGTTTTATAAGGCATACGGAGTAACCTACATGCCAGTAAATTTGTGTGTTTATGTATGAAAAAAATATTCATAAAAATTGATTTAAATTAACAAAGTGTCGGAAAACGTTCATCCAAACTATGGAATTAATACGTCAAAACATCAATTTTGAGTTTGAAAATCAGTATCACGCGTGTTGTATTATAGGAAAGCGTGTATGATTAAAAATACCATTTTTCCTCATGCAAATACGTTTTGAAGTAAACAAAGGCTCACAAGGCACCTCAGTTAGACATATTAAACCAAATGTTATAATAGATTTTAGCCAAATCCAAGTTTGAAAACAATGTGGGAATAAGCCTTTAAATTCTATATACATATCTATCCCATATTTATCTGGTTCGATATTTGCTCATTTCACACACAAATGATCGTAATTAACAAATTATCAATTAGTCAAAGTTCTGATAATTTAAGCACCTTTATTATTCTGTAAAAGACCCCTTTGGTACTTAATGTTATTATCCACACACTAAAGCTATTGCTTTTTTAAAGTTTTAACAAAAACAAATTTAATCTAAAACACAGCTGCTTTTGAATTATTAAAGTTAATTTGAAAGTCTTTACTTTGATTTCTTTCTTTCTTTCTTTTAATTCCAATGTTTATATCATATTTATCAACAAAAACCTTGAATGTTTTATAAGTGTTATTCCCCGTGAACTTTGTAAGAGATCAGGTTTACTGCCTCGGGCTGGACGGGCAACCTCGTATTAGCCATTACCCACGTGCCCTGGGGTGGACGGGCAACCTCGTTCACTGTCTTTACCAAGTTAACTTGGGTAATTCAAAGCCAATGTCACGCAAATGTGTAATAAAATGCTTTTCGCATTAACACCTCAGGTGATATGAATTGTTTTAAAAGTACATAACAGACATCAAATAATAGGCTGTTCTATCGTGAGTACATAACCCCGCCTCCTATATTTCATTTAACCATGAAATTAACACATTTATATACTACTTCAACATTGTTCAAGGGGATATCCGTATGATATATTAAATAAATGACCAATGCAGCGATTTTGTTGTTGAGTATTCTGTTCTTGCTAGATGGGAGCTGCTGGGGACAAAGAGTTAGGACTAATAAAACACAACACAACGTTGGTACGTATAGGATAATGATCTAGGTAGAGTGCATTCGACAAGATAATGTAGGTGTACTTGGGTGGAGAGCCGGAGGCTCGAGACCCAAGTACACCTAACCACAGTCAAGTGCGATTATCTTGTTGAATGCACGACAACCGAGATTATTATCCTACATACACTTCGTGGAAAATAATATCAACTAATTTAATTATTTAATAATCAGTATAATTGATATGAAACAAATGATTCTTTGATCAAATTATGGAAATAAAACATTGTTTAAAAATACGGCAGTCTATGAATCATGGCATATCGAACAATTCACTCTACCATAACGAGATACAGATTATTTGTCTTGATACCGATTGACGACCATGCATGACTGAGTTTTGTATTGTATTTATTTGCTTAATGAACCAATGTTATTTGTTAAATCGAATCGATCTCGATATATCGTTATGATAAATTGGCTAGTATTGTTATGTGATTTGTAGTTGTATTCCTGTAATACGTTACCGAGTACGCCTGTGGTCATTTCGAACATGTCTGTGATATATCACAATATTGTACAAATAACATCATCATTGACGTTGTCCTGGCGATTTAGCTGGAATGTTCATTTAGCTTTCCGAATAGGCCAAGATCATTATTACAATTTGT
>JAUMTS010077340.1:0-10589 GCA_032273385.1 Ophiopholis aculeata | reverse complement strand
AATATGACATTTTATGTGGATCAAATGTTGTTGACTCATGAAGTATATGCATTAATGTTAACCATGAGGCAGAAAACTGGGCTCAACCTAATCAAGTGAAAAAATCAAAAATTAACAATTATTCTGTCCTTCTTGTTTGCTAAATTTATTCTCATAACATCAACTTAGTCAAATATCACTTGGCATTCAATACTGTACATTACCATTAATATTATGCAGAAATAGAGCAGGGCATGATCTTTCTACACCAACTTACACATGACAGTCATACATATTTTTCAAAATACACTTGAAAGGGAAATTGCCCATTCATTTTTAAATTGTTTCTTCATTAAATCATGGCATATACTAAATCAGTCCCACAACCATTTTTCCATGCAAGCATGTAACATGATTTTCTGCATGGACCAATGTTTTTCTTGCAACACTCTCCCCTGTACAATCCTACCTTAACATTGATATCAATAAATATTTTGAGTGTTTCACTACAAAAATGGCAAATAGCACTTTGTGAAAATTGATGGTGCTTTTGAAGTCACCAAACGTCATTCACACAAATATGGAACATCAGAAAAAAAGGTCAAAACGTCTGGAATAACCACTAAAAGTGGAAAGTTTCTTATGAACTTTTTGGAAGTAATATTTACAAAAGTTACCTTTTCCCAAAATTACCTAAATGTGCTATGTGCCTTTCTTATATTAAAGCACTTTATAATGTGTTGGATACACTCTTATTGACAGAGCCACAGTTACATGAGCGCAGTACATTTGATTGTGCAATCAATACGTGAATTGCATATTGGAGAACACGTATTGTGTAATAGTTTATGCATCAAGCAAATAGATGGATGTGAACCCTGAGCTCGGGACACCGTAGTTCGACTTTGGGGGCACCACAGTAATATGGCATTGTCAGATTGGTGTAACCAGTGTAAATCTTATCCTCTAAAAAGGCAAAGAGTGTTTTATCACACACACCCTGACAAAGGGAATATGCATGCAAGTATGCAAAACCAGAAAATCTTGTTTTCAATACTGCCAACTTCAGTTTAATCTGAAAGTTTGACAACACTGCTAGCACTGGCTGAATTAAAATAACATTTGAATACATTTGACAACAGTATGACACTTCCAACAGTGGGATGATCTGGGATCCAAACTAATCTTCATGTGTCTTATAATACACTTGAGCCTGTGCATTTCAGAGACACCCAATAATGAAAACCTCACTGCCTAAAGGTGGGAGAAATAAAACACAAACCTCAATTTTCAAAAATTGTACCTAATTTTCAACTACGAAATTACATTTCTCTGATATAGTCAGAAATGTGTACTTTATGTTAAGAATGTTAGAATACTATAGCAGCGCAACCCAGCATTAGCACTGCAAAATATTACATGTTTCTCATCAGATTCTTATTTACACCAATGTTTACAGTCAACATTCTTGTGTTACAGCTCAAAAGGCAAATATTTTTTCATTCAAGTTTTGCAATCATGAACAAACATATATTTAACTCCAATTTGGAATTAAGTTGAGAACCAAATTGTCGCATGTAAACATGCCCATTGCCATTACACACCGACTAAAGCGCAACCAAAGGGTATGCGAGGGGAGAAATGGACTAATAATATTTAGATTTAACACAAGTTTGCTCATCAGCTGCATACAAACAATATTTTCAACAATCATTTTGAGCTTGTACCAATGTACCACATTGCACACCATCATTCAGACTGTGTTACGCAATCAATTCACACCAATTACCTTCTACTGCACCATTCATGGTTTTTTAACTGTATACACATACACAAAATATTTACAACTATGACGGATTTAATGCAAGTCTTTACACTAACTTAATAGGCCTGTTAACTCATTCATTCTCAAAAAACATTCAGTAACTTCACATATTTTAATTAAAAAACAAACATGGTTTAGATAGCCATAAATGTTATGCCAAGAGGGTTTACAACTAACAAAAATACTTTTATAATCTTGCATACATGTTTTAAGTGTGCTTGCTAAAAAGGAACAGATGTAACTGATTAATTCTGCTACATGGTGCCAGTTTAAAAGTCATAAAATAATACATGAATAATTTAATATGACAAATAGATATCTAAAAAGTGTCACATGTAAAAGAGTGTGTTTAAAAGCAATCAACTCATTTAGCATGATCACATCAAATGTTTAGTTTTCACACATCATGTGATACTGACATGTGAGCTAGCTAACAGTAATGATTTGTCTCTTTTACAAAAGACCACTTATACACATGTCTACAACAACATGTCTTCAACTCTTCATAGCATATTATAGTGCTTGATTTACTTGAATTATCCAAGGTATATGTATTTCATAAAAAAACATCAATTGTTGATTAACTTGTAAGTGTAAGAGATATATCATTTTGGAAACTTCAATCTCTAAAATAACTTGGCAGGCTGTATTGTAATCAATTTAAAACTCTTCATATTATCTATAGAAGGCTATTTATCTATTTAATCGAACTTCTAGCTAATACATTGTACACAAATTCAAATACAAACTTTTGTATAAGGGAGAGTCCAAATATACACAAGCCAATAAGGAAGTGGCATTTTAAAGCTTTGTTTAAATTACACTTCTAAATTTATATTTGATGAGATCTAAATATTCAATTGGAATCCAAACAGCTCTCTGCTAGATCAGCATTTAATAAAACTTGTCACCAGTCATAATTTACACAAGATATCAATTTCCAGAAAGAGCATTTCAAAAAGTTAAATCTACTGATTACAGTGGGGTCTTTACTTGTCAAATGACCCTACAAAATTAAATTTTACAAATGTGCTCAAATTTGGTTTTAGCTGAAAAAGTTGAAATTTCAAATAATGAGCATTTAATCGGATGTAGTTTATGCACTATGACACGCTTCTTTTCAGCAATTTTTGCTAAAATGGACACGCCACCAGTAAACAACCATATCTCTGTAACCACTGGGCTGAATATGTTCATATTGGTATCTTTGGAAAGCTAATTGCATAAGCAATCCAAATTTTCTTCATTTTTCATGATCTGACACAGGATTATCCAATGGCGTTAATTTTACAGAAGAGAATTTGAATAACCTATTACAACTTCATACAAGGAGGTGACTAAATCTTATTTGAAATATCATAAAATATTATGAAGGTATTCAACCGTGACTTTCACTTCAAGAAATGTGAGGTGACAAGATACATCCTAAATAATATCCACTAATAAAAGATGCATCCTAATTAAATTCTAGTATAAACCTTTATTGAAATATATAGAACAAACTTCTTACAATGTGCAATACCGGGACTGTCTAATTCAAGCACTGGTGAGCTAATCTAGATAAAAGATTCCTGTTGTAACTCACTACAAATGAGGGAACATTTTGATAACTAACAACTTTCAAATAACATTGAAATAAGCTAAGAAGTGTCCTATTTTCAACATAGCAGAATTTTATATGTAGAATAAGGCAACTACTATGTTTACATTAATTGATACATGGTGAGACTTCAATTCAAATGTTTGTACACCAATCACTCCATGCTTAAATTACACACTATCTTTGTAGTCATCAATTGCACTTATTTATCTTTATTTTTGAATTTGTTGAGGGAATCGAACACAATTTCAGGGATCATGTTGATCCATATCATTCAGTGTGTTGTAATATTGTATACCATTACTACATGCTTTCAAGGTGATATCACATACTTGAAGCACTTTGATAATATCAAGATGGGATTGAAAAATTACAAAATCACAATAAAGAACCAAATTTAATTTTCTCTCAATGTCAAAAGGCTGACAGGATTATTTCTTTAAATTTGTATGCTTGATTTCATTAGCTCATAAAACAATTACTAAATTAACGCTTGTTTTGCATCTTATTGTAGAAATTCTAAAATATGCGAATGTGAGTAACTTGATTGATTTGAATATATTGTTAAATATGTTTTAGCTTCTAAACACATCCTTGCATACGTGAAGAGTAAATATCACTTCATAAAACAGCACATGTTTATCATTATTCCTTTTTCATACATAAACATGAATCAAACTTATCAAAAGAATGAATCAAACTTGTGACATCAGCACTTCCTGGTCCCTATAAATTCATAGCCCTCTCTACAGCACATTTTGTTTGCCACTTGTACATTGCGAATAATTATGCAGGATTAAAATTTATACACACATATTCATGACAGCATCCAGCTGCACTGAGGGGAACTAAAACATATTTCTAGTCTTACACTAATACACCTGCTACTACTACAAATAAAAAATGAAATATAAAACTAGTTAACACAACAGAACTACCCCAATAGTTCTATGTGCACAAGAATTAAATGTATGGTTGGATCTGACAACAAGTTCTCTTAAATAAATCACAATGCTAACCTTACTGGCACGACAGTGTTCCCTCTACAGATTCTATGTTTGGCCAATTTCTGTCATTTTCATATCTAAATGGGCCCAGAGTCAAAATGAAAAACAAATTTTACCTTATAAATTTCTTCTTCTTTCCTACATATGATATCTCTGGGCCTACCTGTATACGCTGCTTAAATGTTGCATTATATGGCTGTTGAGGGACAACTGGTATGTGTCATCACATGGAGACTTTGCTGCTGCTTTTTACAAGCAGTGTGCATTAAATGTACATTTTAAATCAGCAATAGAGTCTAATTACACTAGTACAGCATCTCCTAACATGACTGAAAGGTTCTATGCTCTATCTAGTATCAGATTTACCAACACCTTCTCTACTTGAAATAACATCAAACTTCAAGCAGAACTATCTTACACTAGCAATATTGTAATTTTATTTGGTGTTATTTCAACATTGAATCAAAGTGTTGGTTGATCTGTCTTTTTTGTGAATTAAATTTATTACTGCAATACAAGTTAATATCTGGAGCAATTTAATTTTGCCAATTTTGTGGGAGGTTGAAACCTGCAAAATGAAAAATTTGGCAGTGTTTACAAATGTGACAAATTTCAAATGTGCGAAATTAAATTGCCGTAAAAAGGTTGGTGACTGACAATTTGCGAAAAAAGTTGCGACAAAATGAACTTGTTTTACAGTATTCTATTAAATACATCTATCTATCCGCCTCTGTGATGGATGGTAATTCATACAGTCAAGTATAATATGCACATCATTACTGGTCCTTACAGTCACACTGTTGTTATGCCTAGCTACATAATAGCAAAGTTTACTTGACATGCAAAGGTGATAGCTGTCATCAACTGTAAATCAGCCAAATATATTAAATAGTAGAGCACTGGGGCAAAGGGAATGCTGCTTAATATATTTCTGCTCACTTTAGCTTTTTAAAAACACTAACAGATTTTGAAATTAAAATATTACATCAATTACTTTTATAAAACAAATACATTAACTTACATTGAAACATGGTCTGAGACCATTTACCATTATCCTTTGAGGAACATTTATATATAATCAAGTGATCCTTAATGGTTTTCAAGTCCATCAGAAAAGATCAAAATTTAATATAATAAAGTATCATGAAGAATTTATGTAAAGCAGTCAGCATAAATAAATCAAATCCCTAAACATGAATGTCTGCAAAGAAACCCTCATCTAATGGTTAAATAAACTATCTACAATCTACAGACCTAATACATTGGTTGTTGTGTTTCTGATGCTACAAAGTTATTAGAGAGATGTTGTTGATAGTTACCACTACTGCCCCCTCTCCCACGTCCCCTTCCCCTCCCTCTTCCTCTACCCCGTCCCCTTCCTCTACCGTTTCCCCTATTACCACCCTGACTACCCCAATTACCACCCTGACCACCCCTATTATTCCCCCAGCTACTTTTAGCGCCAGCCCCATTATAACTAGACTGATTGCTGCCATATGAGTAGTTATCCTCCCCTCCTTGGTACTGAGTGCCTCCACTTTGGTACTGATCATTTCCTGATTTGTACTGATCCTTCCATGGGTTAAAGTTACCCCCTCCGGCAATATAGCTACTGTTGTTACCTTGGTAGCCACCTGACTGATTATATCCACCAGATTGGAAGGTGGTTTTGTAATCAGATAACTCTTCGGCAAAATCTTTCTTCTTATTGTTGGGGTTGTGGCTCGGCTTGTTCCACCACTATTGAAAAGATAGAATGAGAACAGCTCAAAACACAAGTCACAAATTTGTCATTTAGGGCTTCATTCATGACTACTTTTCTTTAAATGTCTCTACATGCACGCCTGTGCATGACGTGTCTTAATACTCCCATGGATAAATATGCGCGCGAATAAACAACACACACTCATAATACGAATGTATAATGTAAAGACATGTTTTGACGTCACATCCATTCTCTATTTGGGCCTGACTGTAGATCATTTGATCCACTCAATAACTGATCCATTCAATATGTGATCCACTCCATTGCGTTTACTTTAAAGCTTGGTGTTGCTGTGTATAGAATCCTCTGCATAAAACTACTCTGAATCTAATCATAAGATGTCAGACTGGTAACACTATGGGTTAGCTTACATTGTTAGCAGCAACACTACACATAAACATGACAAAGTGGCCCAAACATGTTTTTCCTTGGCCCAATTAAATACACTGAATTTTCTTTGATTATTTGGCTGATTTTTCAAATTCCAAGAGTTTTCCAGGTCTGATATTCCTTTTGATTGATTTGCCCAAGGGGCTGGGAACTCGTTATAATGACCTGTATGAAATCTCTTACCTGCTTACCTTGCTGATCACCTCCTGGCTGCTGCTGATTACCTCCTGACTGCTGATTACCTCCTTGCTGCTGTTTACCTCCTGGTTTTTGGTACGGATGAAAACGACTTTTTGGTGGCCCAGCATTAACCTTGCCTTTGTGTTTAGGACTTCCCATATGCTGAATACAAAAGGATCATTATTGAAAATGTTATTAGGTTGTTTAAAATTTGAGTAAATTAGTAGATTTCAAAACACCTGTAGTATTATTGACAATCCAAACTTTGAAAGGCGTGGGTTGAATTATTATAGAATTTGGCGCTGTCATAGTGCATGTTACAATACCAGTTTCTAGTTGAACTTGCTCACACTAACTTTGGTTTGAAACACTCATCATAGTGACTCGGTGGCCACATGATAAAACATAATAGCATTTCAACATTGGGAACTGGTGCAAGAACCAAGGCTTGAACATACACAGCCATTTTCCTATTAAATCAATCGACTGGTAGCTCAGGTACTTCTAAAGTAGCCCATGTACTGTGTTCTGTAGTAGGGGAGGTCCCCTGGACGAACTCACCTGACAACCATGGCCAAGTACCAGAGGGCAACCAGAGTACTACTGAAGGACAACTAGAGTACAACAGGAAGACAACCAGCGGGCAACCGGGGCACAACCGCAGCCATTTCCATTAAGTTTACTGAGAGTGAAGTACTACCGAAGGTATTCCCGGGCATGAACACCTCCGAATTGTGTCTACCATACAGATGAACTTTCATAGTACTTCCTAAGTTTCACTAGAAAACAATTAGAGTACTACCGTAGGTATTTTTTCTACCAGTAATACGGTAACTAAGGCCCACCACTCGTAACCAGGTGGCATTTTTTTTTTCTGGCCCCTTCCTAGGTACCTAAGAGGTGCAAAGGAATAGAACAATAGTTGTGTACATAACAAACTCTGCTTGAAACACTGAATCTTTCACATATTCAATTTTAATATGAAATACAATTTCGAGTATATCTAGGTACCGATCTTCAATGCTTGTAATTGGAACTTTAGTTGTATACAGTTGTTATTCGATAAATATTATTTAAGGATGTTATAACATTATAGAAACTTAAGCATTTCAACGTGGTCATGGTCATCTGGTTAACGCTGACGGTGTATTATTTACAAACACAGAGAAACATCTATATTTAAATGTTTAATATACTTTTTGTACTGCAATACATTTAGAAGTAAGTCGAGGTAGAATCGTATTACTGTCGTGCTCAACAAACAACAATAAATAATTTACATCTTAGTGTAATAACTAACTGATAGCAAACAAAGAGAGTACAGCTAAAATAACGTTTGTAGATTTATATCATTCGGTCTATTACGTCCTTTGAAGTTTGAGGTCGAACATCATCGGGATATGAAACCAAATTTTCGTTAATTCTAAAATTGACACCATACCGTATGCAGTAACAAATGCATCACCAAAACTCCTTTGAGCAAAAAAGCTTAAGGGGGGTGTAGGTTGGCAAATTTACAAATGTTGGTCACTTAGAAAAAAAAAGATAGCAGCATAACACACAAGTACATGATCTCAGCTTTAAATGCACTTTGTTTGAGCTCAAACAGACTTTCTGTTCTAATGTTATGGTCGATTAACGTAAGGGAGATGAAAATATTCTGACGTTTCTGTATACATTTGTGTGTAGAAAACGCTCAACCAGTGACTTTTAGTAAATTCAGTTTGTTGGTGTGTTTTTTATCAATAGTAATACATTTCGGTTTGTTTTTATGTTTAAAAGTATAAAATAAATCGTTGCGCATCAAACCAAGTCCAAATTTAACATGTTTAAGGAAGAACGCATTTCTTTTGTATTTCTTTATTTTTCCTCGCCCAGCTATATTAAGCCTGTTAATGTTTAACAAATCCATAAAACTCCCTTGGAAAGTTGGAATTACTTTTTTCACTTAAAATGCACTCATTATTTGTCTTAGTTTATGTTTCCCAATTAAAGCACAACTTTTTCATATTAATATGGAAAATAAACTTTTTATAGCCAATTTTCATATTTTAAAAATACTTTGCTCCATATCTCGAAACATGAAAATGCGCTAAAAATGAAACAAGAACAAGCGTAACTCAAAAAAGAAACATGGTACCAACCTGATATTTGGGTATGCATAAATTGACCTATGCAACCATGAAGCCCGATTTTCAATTTTCGTTTCAAAATTTGAATTATGGTGTAAAATAATCTAATTGGTCGGTTCCTGGTTACCATGGTAACCGTATCAAAAAACGGTCTCCTTAGTTTTATCCACATTGTTCCCATATAAGTAAAATATACCCTCCCTAATTTTAGTGACCATGCAACATTTTGTTTTCTAGTTACATTGTTCCTGTGTTTAGCCAAATCAGAGGCCTTGCGTAGTTACCATGGCAACCAGACCAACAAAAACATGTGTTGTTTGAAACGTCTCGACCTAAGCTTAAATAAGGTGATTATAACACTAATTGGTGAGCCAACGGGAACATTACGAAAAGTGATCTCGAAAGTTGGTCCAAATTAACCTAAACCGCCCCTTTAAGGTTGGTATAACCCACTATTTTTGAACATTTTGTTTTTAGCTGTAACTAAGCAACCGCTCATTTTAACCATATAAAAGTATACATTTTTAGAACGGCATTGACAAGCTGAACACTATGATGATGTCACATTTTTTCATAAAACCCGTTTAGAGAAAATCTTGAATTGGTTATTAATCCGGAAGTTTATTCAATACTAGTATTACTTATAACTAGAACCGTTCTTCGGATCACTGTCCCCCGAGTAAGCGCGAAAGTACCTACATGTAGCAGCAAGCGCGAAGCCTGATATTATTCAGACCATAATAGCTCATAAGTATGAGAAGCCCTGAACCAGGTCTAATATTACTAGAAGAATGTTTTTCCTCATGTCTATTGAGCATCTGCCTTTAAAGAAAACAGCATTATTTATACATACATCGCTTAATATACTGATATATGTTATTAATATAGGGTTATGCTGGTAATATTTATATTCAAAGTGGTGCGATTTTCAAAGTCACTTATTGGCTGGTTCAGGAGGAGCAGTATATGCACTCGCACGAGGCAGGTTGGTGACATCTAGCAGCATCCCAGAAGAGGCAGGGTCGTTGGTTGCTTGATTAGCTGCACTGGGTTGCTGATATAGGGGAGCAGGAACGACAAATTGCTGATAGACCTGCTGGTATCCAGGCGCTGGATTGGTGAGTTGCTGATATACAAGGGGAGCCGGATTGATGAGTTGCTGATATACAGGCGCTGGTGGGTTGGCCGGAGTTGGAGCGGCCGCTGACGGGACTTCACCCGACCACTGCAGCTGTTGCGTCTGTCCTTGCATTGCGTGCACATACACAACCTGCTGTGGATATTGTTGTTGCGCTAATTGCTGTGGTTGCATCTGCTGCTGTTGTTGCCGTTGATGGGCATCCCCGTAGGTTGGAGGGAAGTCATGTGGACATTCCGCATCGTCATCGGGTGTAATGATTGGTGATTTTGGTGATTCAAACTGCGATGGGATGGCCACTGTTACTCGTTTACGACCTAAAGAAAGACAATGTATTTTGTATCATTTAAAAAAAGTAATTGTAACGGGCGTTGATTTTTTACTTTATTTAGCTTTTATTTATTGATTCATTCTTTCATCATCATATCTTATTTTCCATATCAAAACAAACAAAGATAGATAAAAATACATTAAAATACAATAAAATACAATACAAATGATAGTGGGGCTGTTAAGCACAACATAATGGCTTTATTGTGCGGTTCATGGTAAAGTTGTGAAACTGTGCACAGA
>JAUMTS010077230.1:0-10595 GCA_032273385.1 Ophiopholis aculeata | reverse complement strand
CGCGTTGGTAAAATCCTGTTAAAATTCCCGCTTTGAATTTCCAAAATTGCTGTTTTTATTTTTTTCTTCAAGATTATAAACAATTCGTAAGTTTCTTTCCGTCATTTCTGCCCGATTGTCTGCAAGCAATCAAAATACGAATAAAGAAAACTTGCCGCACTATTTGGTATATGTAGCACACCGTGTCCACAGTCATCAGGAGTCAAATTTGGAACCTATAATTTAAGATTACATTTTCGAGAAAAAAAGGTAAAAAGAAAGAAAAAAGCCGCATTCCGCATTAAATTTTTAAAATCCAAAGTGACGTGAGACAGAGAATTAATTTATTTTGGCCTCATAATCTATGTTTATATACTCACTGCATCGGTGTCTTTGAATGCTTCCTGTGCTCTGAGAATGAGGCCCTCATCTTCACCCATTACATACACATTTTGAATACCTTTCTCTAATTGTTCACCAGGCTGCAGGAAGAAAGACTTCTCTCCCTGAAAATGAAAGGCAACAAAGTTGTTAATAATACATGAGTTATAACACTGCAAAATGACACTTTTACTGAGCCCCTGTGAGGTATATATCCAACTTGTTTACACATATAGCATGGTAATATGCCTTTCTTGAGGCGGAACAGCATAATTTGTTTTTAACATTTCTTAAATTGATGAAATGTACATAAATGCTTAATTTATAGAAAACACAAAAACAAATCACAATTAAAAGCATGCTAATGTAATTGAATGTGTTTATTTTTTTCTGAGATCTCATTTGACCAAGTTGTTAATGATGAACTGAATGCAATTCACCTAATGCCTTGAGCAGGGGTGGAAAATATGTATATTTCCCTTAAACCTTTCTCCCAAGATGACAACATTTTCCACTACTTCTTATGTATTTCTTTATTTTAGGGGCCAAAATGTCCCTCCAAATTAATGTCAAAATTTCCTGGGAACCAGGTTCCCGAGTTCCCTATTTTTTCCAGGCCTGGCCTTGAGGCTAGCGGTCTTGAAATATATGTACTAAGTTAATCAAGCATGGTTTAACAGCAACTTCTCCAATTTTGTGTAACATTTTTAATGTGTCTCCTTCAAGGTTGTGTGCTGGATAAACTTGGAAAGTTTAACGACTCTGAGTAACCCCAATAAGTGGCAATAAAGATGAGTTGTTAATCTACAGGCCCATTTTGTACACAAACAATTTTAACAAGTATGCAGCAGATACTATTAATGTACGATGGTCAGTCTGGTTTTGATAATGCACTGATAAGTGAAATAAGAAGATTGATCAGAAGTAGTATGTTGGTGCAGTGTTTGTAGTTCTCTTACGTACTGTGAACTTTAAGTTACTAATTAATAGGTGGAGCTCTCTTGGAATTATGGCAATTGAAAATAAATAATTGAAGTCATATCTAAACACTTGTATCTAGTGTGTTTCTATTACTGGCACTATTTCAACCCAAAATAATATCAGATCAGGAGTCCCTCCGGGTTCGATACTTGGCCTTCTATTATTTCTGTTATTCACAAATGATACTATATGCCAGAGAATATTTTGAATTATGCTGTTGATATGTAGGTTCATGGTACATTAATTTATTTTTGACATAAAGGTGTTGATGTTATTGAAAAATGAGGACCTTAGTGTCTCTTAGCAAAGGGCTTAAAAATATGATGAAAGTGAATGTCAAAACAAAGAAAATGTTAAATATTGGGAATTCCCATTAAATAATGTTAATGATTGTTAAATAAATAATACCACTGTTAGGCAGAATCATAAAATTTTGAAGTCATGTATTTTTTACTAAAATTAATTTTCTTTAAAAGAGTAGGATTCAAGCTTTAATATAATGAGTCATTCATATATTTTGGACAAAAAGAAGTAGAGTTATGATTTTAAAGAAAGTGGAAGTGAATTTTCTTCTAAAATTCTGCTTTTTTTGTGCCATTTTTGAGATTCAAATAACTCCTATGAGATCATATTTCAGGAAATAAAAATTGACATACTTAATAGTATTTATCTAAAGAAAGGGGTACCCACTTTTAAAAAAACAATTTGTCTGGATTTAAATAATAGGCCTCGATTTTTGGAAAGTAAAGGGCTCCCCCTATAGAGGAATCCGACCAGTCAAGTCATGGTTCGGATTGAACGGCCATAGCTGGGGTGCTTCTCCACCTGAAAGGTGCTTCTTGTTCCCAATAAGGTGTTTTGTTAATCAATATTGTATTGTAAGCATGATTGGAACTAACATCCGTCTTGAACACGGGTGATTTAATTCAATTTAAAATTCGCGCGGAGTGTGCATCACTTTGGGTGGTATCAAGTGGAAGCCCCCCAGCTATGGCTGCCTGTTGAGGTGTAGGAAGCGTGAAATCGGATTCGTGTATTGACCAAGAAACACTGGAGGCCATACCATGTGCTTTAGTGTTCTGTGAATTGTTATGCGTGGTTGCACATCCGAAGCTGTATGTACGGTTATTTCAACCCGGCCAACTCGCATTGTACAAAAGACCTTGTTAGATGCACTGATACTTGCTAATTATGCCAATAAGCCACACCTATTTATTCTTCTAGAAAATCTCTGAAAAACCCCAGATATCTTTAGACACTAAAACCTGCGACTCGTTGCACATACACAATAGAATTGCTAGCTATAAAACAAAATATTTGTTACATAAGAAACTAAAAATTTCCATTTCAAATTATTTATATTCATGAAAGAAGTGGAACAAAGACATCACAGCAGTAGTCTTACTTAAACAATGAGATATGAGGAAAACAAACCAAAAATAATTAGGGGCGCTGCTGAAAAATATATAATTGAAATCAGGGTTAGTATGGCTGTCACATGTATTAGAACGGCTTTGGAAGGCAAACTTAAAACTCAAGCCTGCAAAACGTGTGTTCTTTCAAAGATCTGTCAAGTTCTTAGGACAAATTATTATTACTCTTAAATTAATTTTAATACTTCATTTCCCTGATACTTTCAAATATTTTAAAACCAATTTGAAAGCGATTGGGTAACTTGCTTTTTGTTTTGTGTATATATACATCAGGGCATGAATTAGCCGAAGGCCACCTAGACCATGGCCTCTGGTGCCCCCTGACTTGGCCTTGGTGCCCTCAATTTTAAAGCACTGCTTAGCATAGTGGCCTCTGATGCCCTTGTGCATTGGCGTAGAATTGAGTGCCCTCAACAATTTGTAGTTCTAGCTCTGATGTACACTGATCATTTTTTTGTACCATTACATCACTGCCTGTTTGTTTGGAAAATGTAATATAAGTTTATAAGCAGCATATTGATAATTCTTTTTGTATGATTTGCAGGTTGATGAAATCTTTTCCTTTGTTCAACCAATCAGAACTGAAATGGATACCAAACAGAATAAGTCAGGGAAAACTGGGAAAAACCCGAAGTCCAAGTTGTCACTGAAGAAAAAGGACTCATCAAGGCAGGGAGACAGTGATGGCAGCTTTGGGGATCATAGGTCTTCAAGCTTTGATTTTCTCCGAGCAATCACAGGTGACGACGACTCTCTTGATCAAAGCGATGATTTTAGAGAATCAAGGTCAAGGTCAAAAGCAAGGATTCCCGGAAAGAAAACAGACCCCAACAAGGAGCTGAAAAAGTCATCATCACTGAATAAACAAAAGTCTAAAGTCAAGCCAAGTGATAAAGTTTCTTCATCTAATTTAACCCAGTCTGGATCTGAGAGTCAAAAAGACCAAGATAATAATGTTGAAAAGTCATCATCAGTGAGTAAACAGAAGACTAAAGTCAAGCCAAGGGATAAAGTTTTTTCATCCATTTTGACTACGTCAGGATCTGAGAGTCAAAAAGACCGGGATAATAATGTTGAAAAGTCATCATCAGTGAATAAACAGAAGACTAAAGTCAAGCCAAGTGATAAAGTTTCTTCATCCATTTTGACTCCGTCTGGATCTGAGAGTCAAAAAGACAAGGATAATGATGTTGACAAAACTGGTGATAAAGATCACGCAAAGGAGTCTGCTGTCACCTCATGCACGGTACGTCTCTCAAAAGTTCCGATTGTTGGAAAGACAGTTCCAATCCAAAACAAGAATGCTGTCGAAAGTCAAAGTAGTAAAACAAGTAAAGCATTTTTGCCTACTCATACTGACGGGAATGTAGTTGCCATGGAGAGCGAGAGAAGAAAATGCCCTATATGTCGGAAAGTCCTGGGTGACATCCAAGGAAGCCAAGACCTTGATCATCATATCAGCCAGTGTCTGAAAACCCATTTCAGCGCTATGCAGAACACAAGTGAAGATGAACATCTGGCTCGTCAACTCCAAGAAAGAGAGCAGGAGAAGGGAATAGAAGAAAGACTAACAGAGGATGGGTACTATCCATGTCAGTTATGTCACAAAGATCTCAGCAAGATGAACTCTGAAAGACGTCGTCAGCATGTGAACAGATGCATTGATATCAATGAAAAAGATGAAAAGGATACCAAGGAGAAAGAGGCTATTGTAAAACAAAAAAGCATCAAACAAAGAGCTAGAATGATGATTCCAGATTGCCCAATTTGTGGTTTGCTGTTAAACACTAAATTACAGCGGGAATCACATCTGAAGAGGTGCGCGCGAGCGCTAAATGTACCATCAGCGCAGCTGATTGAGTTGGTCAAGAAACAGGAGGAAGAGCTAGCGCCTCGTTTAGCTGACCAACCTAATTCTGAAAGTGAAGGGTCAATAGGTCCTGCAGTAGCTGTAGCTCCTGCAGCAGCCATTGCAAGGCCTAAAAATAAACCGAAGAAAAGAAAACAGAAACCAGGGGAAGACATTGATGAAGATACCCAACTTGCCATAGCGATGTCTGCTTCTTTAGCTCCTGATCAGGGCACAAGCCAAGCAGCAGGTGCAAGTGGTGCTCCTCCTAAAAAGGGCAAAGGAAAAAAGAAGAAAAATATTGAAAAAGAAGTTCCTGTTCTACTTGTTCGGTCTGATACGGAGAGACAGATATTGCTGGAAAATAGGCTGGCTAACTTGGTAGCTCCTCAAGAGGTTGGAGATCTGGTGAGGACTCCATCGTTGCGACAGAGTAAGGTTGCTAATAAAAAGCTGAAGCACTTGGCGTCACCAAAAAGAAGCGGTAAGCCGTTATGGGAGTTATCAGCGCAGAATGATCATGAGAAAGTGTCACAAAGTCCGTTTTATGTTCCACAATTAAAGGATAATATTGCAGTTCAAGAACCTGGTGAAACACCGAAGCGCAAGACAAGTAGAACTCAGAGAGGTCAGAAGGACCAGGATAGACTTGGTAGCACTCAGGTCATTAGCAGCACTCTCCAGGTTCTTCAGGATCTTGAAGAAGAGGGAGCACATGCATCATCTTCCAGTCTGGTAGAAAGTGGGCGGCAAAGGAATGCAAGTGGATTCGTTGATGAAGCATCATCATCGCAAGCTGTCAAGTCGCAAAATGAACATGAAAAATTAGTGTTAAGTCAACTTTCAAATCTTGTCAATAACAAAGAACTAAGTGATGTCAGAATAAGAACTGAAGATAAGAGTATGGTGTATGCTCACAAGTTTCTTCTCCATTTGAGGTGTCCTAAACTATTGCAAGATCTGAATGAAAGTGCAAGTAAATCTGTCTGCTCATTAGATATTCCAAAAGATGTCCTGTTATCAGTCCTGAAATATGTGTATTGCGGAATCATTGAGGTAGAA
Organism: Ophiopholis aculeata; assembly: GCA_032273385.1. NCBI lineage: Eukaryota > Metazoa > Echinodermata > Ophiuroidea > Amphilepidida > Ophiactidae > Ophiopholis > Ophiopholis aculeata. The sequence continues at coordinate 4,910 of JAUMTS010077230.1, read as the reverse complement.
GGAGATCATGCCTTGCTAGTTGTCCAATACGCTCAAAAGTATAATCTTCCAGAACTTGCCAAAGCTTGCCAGCCAATACTCAAGATTCGTAGTACTCCTCACAAGACTCCAAAATCAAAGAGAAGATCTTCCCAGCAAGAGAACGATAATGATATTGGTAGACTGCAGAGTAGCAGCAGTGCCATCCAAGAAAAGGAACTTCCTCTTGATAAGAGAACAGTTGAAGCAGGAGATACGGAAGATGAAGATGATTTTAGAAACAAAGATCTTAATGAGTTACTGCAGAATCTGTGGGACGACAGTGACAAAGAATCTGACAGTAGCTCTCATGGATCTGATGAAGAAAAAGACCTGGATGAAGAAGAAATGGAAGAAATTTATGAGTATGCAAGCACACAGGCTAAACAAAAGAAAGATAATAGCCAAAGATCTAGTGATGAATTGACAACGAAGACAACTTCAGTAGATTTAGGTACCAGAGTTGGTGTAAGTCCACCTAGTGCGGATGTTTGTGACAAATCAACCAAATCAACACCGAGACAATCGAGGAAAGAGAAGAAGGATAAAGCAAGAAATGTCAGACATTCAAAGTCGGTACCGGCTCATCCAGTTGCAAGTGATTCCGAGGGTGATAAATCAGCTAGACATTCCAAGTCGGTATCCGCTCATCCAGTTGAAAGTGATCCGGAGAGTGACAAATCAACCAAATCAACATCGAGACAATCGAGGAAAGAGAAGAAGGATGAGGCAAGAAATGTCAGACGTTCAAAGTCGGTATCTGCTCATTCAGTTGAAAGTAATTCCGAGGGTGACGAATCAGCTGAAGTACCTGCTGTAACAGGAAGATTAACACGAAAAGGTTGGAAGCCCATTTCAACTAAGGATTCGCCACAGAAACAGCGCCCTATACCAAGTATGAATAGTACAGATGGTCATCCAAGCCCAAGAGTATCTCAGGTACATGCTTCTACCATCAGGATAACAGATGACTTCAATGAACAAGATGTTGAAATGGAAGATATTAGTGATGAAGTAGAAAAGGCACCTATCCAAGATGGCATTCAATCTTCTGAAGACACCTCTGAAATAGGTGTGGCAACATCTGCTAGCAGGATTGAGAGTCAAGAACCTGCAACTGATGTAGAGAATGTTGTTGATTTGACGCAGGGATCTCCTTTCTCAACACCTGTCACACGATCTTCATCATCACCACAAAAGAAGATACTTCGGAAAAGTTCTACCACAGCAGTATCTCCAAAAGCTTCAAACGATAAGATTGCACCATCCTCCAATGTGGAAAATGAAGTTCGCCCAGCAGCTGTAGCCAAAGATGTTGCAGATGGTGTTGCAGATAATTCAAAGGACCAACATGATGAAAGTGTAGATGAAAGTGACACCTCGTGGATTATACCAAGCACCCCACCTGTAAAACAACCTCACTCCAAACAAAATGCATTTGTACTTCCTCAAAAGAAAGCAGCAAATTCCAAGTCATCAAGTAGTTCACATTCCAGGCAGAGTACATCAGTGGCAATGGCTTCTACACCACTGGATGTAAGAAATAAAAATAGCAGCTTCTTTAGTAGTAACTTTTTACCAAAGATGTCTCCTGTGAAAATTGTACTGGAGAAGATGTCACTGGATGCTTCAAGTCCCTCTGTAACAGTATCCAGGAATGCAGAGACTGAAACCTTTGAGATCACTGATAAAGGAAGTCCTATTCCCACAACCTCATCAAAGCAAAAGAAGACCGTCAACAAACTGAATGAAAGGAGCAGGCTACTTACAAGACAAAATAGCATAGGTAATTTATCAGGACAAACACCTGGAAGCCCATCACTCGATCGTACAGGAACCAGATCTTGGAGCCAATCACCTTCAAGGCGTACTAGATCCTTGAGCCAATCTCAATCCCCTAATCAAAACTTGTCTCCAAAAAGCCAGGTCAAGAAAAAGAGTTCAAAAGGTCTTTCATTGAAAGATGCATCGCCTAGACCTTTCAAATTGAGAAGGACTTCTTCACCACCTGCCAATTCCAAAGGAAAGCTTGCCAAAACTCCTGTAAGAAGAATCAGAAGAACTAGTATGACAGGCACTGACAAGACTCCAGATTCATTGTCTAAAAGAAACTCATCTCCAATAGTGATACCTGATCTTCCTGAAGTATCAAGGCCCATAGTGCTATCAGATGAGTCAACATCCCCAACCCCATCCCCAACATTCGGAAGATCATCTCCCACGTCTGTATCCAGTCCGGCAAAACATGATGCTAATCAAAGCAGATCTTCACAGGAGTACGAACATCCTACTGGAAAGCCAGCTAAGAGGAAACGGAAGCAGAGTATGCCGATGAGATCTCCGGATAAGCTTCAGTTGACTAGTAATGATGCACCAGTTGACACAATACCATCTGGAAACATCAGGAACAAACTCAAACAAAAAGGAAGGATGGCATATTTATCTCCCAAAAGGTATCCATCCTCATATCATCCTTTGAAGAAGAAATACAAATCATTCTCTCCTATTGGGCGAGAGGCCATAAGAAGGCGGACCAGGTCGTTTTCAAAAGAACCAACAGTAACTCGAAGTAAAAATCTTGCCACTTCTGGAACTAAAGATCGGTCTTTAAATGGAACAAATTCTTCGACAAAAGATCAGACTTTAAATGGAACAGTTGCAGGTGGAGCACAATTGAGTCAAGATGTTCCTTCAACAAATATTGCATCAAACAATCTGCAGATCAATGTTACAAAAACCCAGGAAGAGGATGCTATAGTTTATGACGTTTTGAATGGCACAGAGGTTCCTCAATCTGGTAATGATAGTGCAGGTGGTGAGGATCTTGAGGTCAGTACCATCAGGAGTACTCCTGATGGGAGTGCAGGAAACCAAACCAATGGATTTAGTACACAGCAAGAAGTAGAGGAAGCTATGTTTGCTTTTGATGTTGATGACGGTGGATTTGATGATTATATAGGTAACCATGACATAAGTAATCGTAGCGACCATGAGCCAGTCGAAGCTGAGCAGTATTCTCTTGTAAAAAATCTTAAAATTGGACCTGCATTTACGGTTAAAAGTCTTACAGACATTGAGCATCATGAGGCTGAAACTGCCAATGTTACTTCACCTCATAAGGATCCTTCATCACTTGATGAGCCTTCTGAGGTAGAGCATTATCAGCAAAGTAGTATTACATGTAGGTCACTACCTGAAGCCGGAATTACTAACAACAACCAGAAGGAGAAATCTGATGCAGATTATTGGGCTAAGTACGACATTTCACCGTCACCCGAAAAACAAGTCAGTATCTTTTCATCACCTATCATAACTGAGAAATTGCGGACAATGGAAAGCTTTTCTCCTCGATTGCATCATCACTCAAGTCAGGAAGATGTGATGTCCTTGATACAAGTTGGGCCAGCTCGTAGTCTGGCCACTGCACCACCAACGCAACAAGATCATCACTTCTCACTGACTGGGTCTGTTACGTCGCCTGTTGAGACGACCGGATACTTTGGGGTTGCTTCAGATAGTTTTGCACAGGAAGAAGTGATTGAAATCAGTACTGGGAGAAGGGATGCTGTCGTCAATGGCAACCATCAGGGAGAAGGTACCCTTCAAGAAGAGGCTGTTTTTGTTCCTCCAGGTAAGTTGTGCTATAAAACTGACATTAGGCCAAGATTAACAGGTGTCACACACATAAACATTATCCTGTGGGCAGTGTCTTCAAGTTTATTTAACTTTTTGCTTTGAAAAAATGTGCATATAACATACATGTACTTGATTAATAAGACATTTTATTGACAAAATTGAATAAGATGTAAAATTATCATACCCTTTACCCGACCCATTATGATAGATAGGTATTTGGATTATGAATAACAATTTTATGCAAATTAGTTAGCATACTTTACATATTTTGTGTCAATTTTGTAATCAGGACACTGATTTCAACACCCCTTTCCTACATTCTGTATGACAATCTTGGCTCAAGAGCTCGAACTCCAGATAGAGTACTGAACAAACAAAAAACGGTACACATTAAAATATCTCCTTTCATGGATAAGGGCAACTTGTTCCTAAAAATAACTGCATTCTTTTTGGTCATTTCAGTCTGTTCATTGCAAAGCTCCCCAAATGTTGCAGTTGTAAGGCCTACACCAGCTGTAAGACCTAATATTGATGAATTGTATCACGCACCAGCACCTATAACCCCAATGCCAAATTATGACGATATGGACACACCTGCCCTGAAGGTAAGTTGCAAAATCCCCTCCCCACTCCACAGGGATAACCCAGGCCCCCCTCCACAGGGGAGACCCCAGGCCCCACCTCCACAGACCCCAGACCCCCAAGGGTAGGCACCAACAGGGAAGGCCTAATATTGAAGAATTGTACCACCCACCACCCATCAGCACCAACAACCCCAATGCCGAATTACAAAATGTATGATGACATGGATACACCAGCACTGAAGCTAAGTTGAAAGTCCCCATTACCCTTCCCCAAGCGCACCCCGTATGTTTCAGCTGTCACTGTTGACGTCCCATGAGAAGACATACCGGAGGAGGGAGCTTGGAGATCTGGACATCTCCCCTTTCATCACTTAGACATAATGAATTGTATCACCCACCGGCACCCATAATCCTAATGCCAAATTATGATGACATGGATATACCTGAACTGAAGGTAATGCTCCTTTCCCCCTCCCCCAAGCACACCCCACATGTTGCAATTATAAATGAGTATGGGTTTGTATGCCGCAAGCGGCAGTTACAATCACCTTTTGGGCCTTCCAGTTTCAAAGGTCAAAATATCTGGAATTTGAAGCTAAACTACGTCTTGACTTTGGCAAAACTTTCCGCTCCCAAGGCCTAAACTTTTAGCTGAAAATCATTCCCGAGACC
>JAUMTS010077119.1:0-10595 GCA_032273385.1 Ophiopholis aculeata | reverse complement strand
TTATTATGATGATGATGATGATGATGATGATGATGATGATGATTATGATGATGATGATGATTATGATGATGTAGATGATGATGATTATGATGATGATGATGATGATGATGATGATGATGATGATGATGTTGATGATGATGATGATGATGATGATTATGATGATGCTGATGACGATGATGACGAAGATAATGTTCACGCGGTGTTTGCCTGATTAATTGTTCTAGAGTAACATTTCAAATTTACAAATGACTGCTATAATGTTTATGATTCGTGGTTGGTCTTGCACTTTTTTTTGAACGAGGACAAAGCCAGCATGGTTGTCTCATGGATATTAGCCTAGGTTATTGTCTTTTGACAGAACAACAATATGCCGCCCAAAATAATTGATAAAAGTGGTGGAATGATATTCTTTGGTAAGTACCTGGTGATGGTCGATATCATTAATTTATTGTTATTGCTTGCCTTAACCAGTGAAAATCTGATCAATGTAGGTTATTTTCATGAACATCTGGTGTAATCATACTTTTAAAAATGAAGGTGTGGACTAAAATAAAATAAACGCGGATGTACCCAACTCGTCGGCACCGATGAGTGAAGTAAGTGTTATTCGGTGACGCGAAAATCACGAAAAAACGAAAATATTTTAGTGGATTCGACATTTTAATAAAACGCGTAAATTTTGATAAAAACGTGTAACTACTTTTTAAAATTAAATGTAGATCAAAAAATCTCGAAAAAAATTGATCTTTTACTCCTTAAATGTTGGGATTTTCGGATGATTTGGTGGAAAAATAAAATCTTGATGAATGAGCTTAGGCTAAAAAGAGGATCTAAAGAGCTTTACATAGCGAACATTGAAATACGGAAATGCACGGGAAGTTTTGTTTCTGCTATTTTCATTCATAACAAGGTTGTGTTTTTTCTCAGTACTAGGGAAGTATAGTTTAATATACAATAGATACTATCAGTGTCAAATATACATGTATGATCATGAACATTTGAGGTAATTGATAATTGCAGGCTATATGTTTGTGCCGTTATTTATACTATCCCATTTCAAATCAGAAAATTGTGGTTTCCAGCGCAAACTGTGTTTTTTTTATAATATAAAAATCAATACGTACAAAACTGAAGTGCAAATATTACAAATATGGCACATTATACGATCATGGTCATCACGTTATTTACTGCATATTATAGTCAACAATGTATATTCATCTTTTCTTTCTAGACCAAAACATTCAAAATGTGTAAATAATAGTTTGGATATTAGCTTATGATCCAAGGTTGGATACAATATGAACAATCAATTATAATTATATTTAGTCGCTATCCTGCCCAGCTCTATGACACTGTATTTCCAAACACTTTGTGCTTCATATCACCTGTGCTTCAATGTAGGCTATGTCGAGATTTATATATCAAAATTTTATGGGTACGTGTGGTCTGGCGGAACAGCGCAAGATTCATAATCTGAAGTTTGTGAGTTCAAGCCCCGCTACGGTCAATGTGTTGTAAATCTAGGAAAATCACGTCACCATACTTGCTTCGATCGCATTGGTTAGCTGCTATGGGGATATCATCTTGGAATATCACAATCTAAATGCTGATAGGTTTGCGCCAGTAATTTTACATTGACTGCAAATAGCCTAGTTTAACTTAAAATGGCATCTATAGCCGCTTCTGGTAAAACAAATTGTGTGTATATTTTAATGTTGGCGGCTTAACCTGAAAAAATGTATTTGATACAAACATTGTATGGCCGGGAGTTTAGTTCACTTTGATTTTACCTTCACGTGTTTGTTTTTACTTCTATTTAAAAAACTATAAATTGAAAAACAAAAATCAATCAAATACTACCGATCAATATGAAAACCATTGTCAAACTATTTATAGTTAAGCGTTACATAAAAATCAATAGTTGTCAACAGGTGAAAAATTTGAAAAAACAAAACAAAATCACGTACGGTAAACAACGTTACTAACAATAACATTCTGTAGAAAATAACAATAAAGGTTAAGAAAGACGTACTAACTAAATAACATAGTAAATTTGAGATGTTATATATACCTAATAGGAAATAAAAATCGACACACAATAATAAGATCAACGTTAGTATATCCTCATACTCACAATGATGTCCAAAGAATCAGCAGTAGCTTACAGTTAGTAAGGTTTTTTTCGAGATATTTTTTCACTTTGTTTTATCTTTCTCTCTGTTCCCCTTTTACCTCTGGGGCCTAAACTACTTTCGAATCAATGACCGGCCATCCGAGTCACCTTACGCAGGAGTTTGTTCTTTTTATAACATATGGCATTTTTTTCCTGTTAGCAGTTGGTACCAGCATAGAATTATTTGCATCTGTATTTACAACAGGTTTTAAACAAAACAAACATTAATGTCGTAAGCATGAATCAATAACAGCAAATATATTGATCCAATAGCTCGCATAAAACAACCACACATGAATGATTGTAATAACTATTGCTGGAAAGGAGGTTGATAACTGGACGCATTAAGATAACACAATACTACTTAAACGGTGGAAGAAGATTTGACGACGATTGACGAAGATTGTCAAACATTTGACTAAGATTATTCAGGATGAAATATTTGGTAGCATTTCTCCTCCTGCTTTGCAGTGTCTATGTTTATGGACAATATGATTGGTTACACAGTAAGTCATTTTAATTAATGCTTTACGCACTGGCTACAGATGGATTTCTTACACTATTAAAATCATATATGCTATCTGAGAGAGCGCGTGTGGTCCAGTGGAACACTGTAGGTCTCATGATCTGTCGACCGTGAGTTCGAACCCCGCTGCGGCCAACGTGTTTATGTCCTTGTGCAAGACATTTAACCTTGATTGCTCCCTCCACTCGAGCGCATTGAGTAGCTAATATGGGGGAATATTACAATCTAATGGCAGATAGAGTGCGCGCATTAGCCGTGCAGCCACCCTACTGAATGCAAAATGAATGTGACGATTTCATGACGGCAGCGTAATAATAGTAGGCAACAGCGCTGTGATCTTTCAGAAATGGCGCTATATAAAAGCTGGATATTACTATTATTTTATTAATATATATCAGGAAATACTGAACCAAAATTAATACTTGGGACTTTTCTTTGTACTTAATTGACAGCGTTTTTATGTGAAATCTGAATAATGTCATGAATTTGTTTTAAAACAATAGGAAAACATGGAAGGTTGACATGTCGTATACATTCGTCCTCTGCGTGGAGGGTTAATTCAGTTCCAAACAACATACACAGCCAACAGGGGAGGTAAATAAGGACAATCAAGTGGTTAGGCAATTTCATTTATCTGTGTCCTAAAATCAGCGGAATTAATTAACTGGTTGGGTAATTCGGTAGTTTTTTAAACATCCAAGGTCGGCACAATTAGTGCCTCCCATTTTAGGCACCCACATGCACCCAGATTTTCATACACCTAGCTGCATCCGATTTCTGACAGTTCTTTAAATTCCATGAATTTTTAAAATGTTCATAGCCGAATGAAAATAAATTGAATTATTGTTTCTTACAATTAACACGATAAACCTCTTTGGAATTATATGAGAAAAATATCATTTACCATGGCATACTTTTGGAATTTAAAGGACTGTCGGAAATCGGATAAGACCGAGTGCAAATAAATAGGGTGCAGGTGGGGGCATATAAATTGGTGAAAAAATTGAACCGATTTTGATTATAAACATACAGTGTTATTTGAAATTTTTTGGTATGATTAATGAGGCAAATGATGAAAAAAACCTAATCGATATCTTACTCTTACAGATTACAACAGTGGAGTACCAACTGAGGAGGCACCTTCCACGAACCCAGATCAAGGTACTTATAGACCGTATCTATACAGTAAATATATGCTCAGAAAATGTAGCTAAAATGGTTACAATAGCTCAGAAAAAATCCCCAAGAAAAAAGTGACAGCAGTCAAAGGTAAGCTCAATTGTTACGGCCCTCGCTTGCAGTGCGAGAGGTCCCGGGTTTGATCCTGGCTTCGATGGTATAATTGAGGGCTGATTACGATACCGCTCCCTAGAGCTTGCAGCGGTCCCTGAAATGATACCTCAGCGATAGTATGGGGTGACTTGGGCAACAATGGTCAGCAAACATCTGTCAAATGCACCGAGGCCGCGTGGTTTTACAATGTCAGGGAGGCATAGTGCACTATAATCGCCTGCCTTGCGTTGTTGTTAAAATGTGTGCATTAATACCGGAAGTAGTAAACAAATACAATAGGAACAATCTGCTCAACCAAATTTCCTCCTTTAAGGTAACGTATTGTAGTTTACTTGAAATGCATCATCGAGCCATTGATCTGTCAAGTTATTTTGGACCTGCAATGACACGACAGTCAGTTGGTGCATGGAGATTTAGTCACGGGCAGTCGTCTAAGGCCTTTCTTGATCACCAAGTAATAGGCTCTGGAATTAGGAAAGGTTGTGCCGAAGTACCTCCTGCCGAACATGCGTCGTCAGTATTAAAAACAGCACGTCCAGTCGACCCGATTTGTCAGACTCCTTTCGAGTGGTTTTTGTCTGGATAAATTTCACTATAAAATTAGTATTCGTAACTATTTAAGGTTAATAGCCCTTACGTCAAAAGTCAGTAAAACCTGTGGTAAAATGTTAATGCTCAAATAACATTGCGTGCTCACACCAAATCTCCATGTACCAGTCTAAATTACCAACTACGAAACATATCAATAATCAGACGATTTCTGGGCCGTTATACATGTCATATAGTGGTTGGTACCCTGATCTGTTCGCGTCTGTTCTATGGCAATAGACTGCTGTTGAATTCTAAAATGTCTTCCCAATTAAGATACTGTGCCAGAGGTTTAACCACGCTACACCGTATTTGCGCGAGTTGAAATGGTTGCCGGCGAGAGAGAGGATCACATTTAAGATTATGATGTGTACACATGCCTTGCTAGAACTGCTCCAATCTACTGTATAGATCTCTTATGCCTAGCACGCATCGGTCTCAAGTTAAACTCATATAAAATATTGAAATCTGTGTATGACAGAATTGTTCTTGCAAAACCAATAACTTAAACAATTTAATTTGATTCATTAAAGTAACACGTCTTTTTTCAACAGTCGGCGATGATGATGATCATGACGATGATGATGGTGATAACGATGGCGGTGATGATAACGACGATGATCAGGAAGGTAAGCTAAACAATATTTACAATATAACTTTGTTGTTTTTATATATTTTACAAGCATGAGTGACCACTGACTATAGATGGTCAGGACAAATGTGTAAATATTTATTTTGATCAAGACTAAGTGTAGTGAACTGCGTGCTGTGGCCTAAATGAACGCCATGCACATTTATTGTGTGTGTGATCTATATAACTTTACATTTGTCTGCAATTTGTTTCAAACAGATGGCGGTGGTAGCAGCGGAAGTGGTAGCGGTAGTGGCAGTGGAAGCGGCAGCGGTAGTGGCGGTGGATCAGGGGACAAAAAACCGAAAAAAGCAGGAGGCAAAAGCAAAAAAGGGTGAAAGTCAGGAGGAAAGAACTAAACGCGTCCGCTTTCAAACACGAAGCTTAAGAGTTAAGCTTGATTTCTTTCATGGTAGAAGTAGTATTTTAACATGTGTCGTTTAATAAAACTGTTACATGAATAAAGCGTTGATAATTTTTGTTTAAATCATTCCGACGCCATGCGATGAATTGTCAGTTCGTAGATTTCAACGGAGAGCCCGCTTGCAGAATACCAGAGATCAAAGCAAATATCCTAGTCTTGATTTTCTTAAAGTATTGCTTTGGGATCTCAATCTCAATTGTCAAGCACTTCTACTAAATTATGAAACATGCGGCATATTTTGAGCTCAGGGAAGACATCCAATTTTCAATATTATTTGTATAACTTCGTGCCTTTTTTTTATCATTGTTGCGGTCAAAAAAGGAAATATAATAAGCAAAGGGAGGTAATAAATTGCTAATACTAATTCAAACATGATTTATCTGATATTGTTTCTTTTTTAACACCGTTAATCTTTATAAATATAATAAGGGCGGTGTGATAAAATACTCAATCCTAGTTATACAGAGTCAAATCAATTCAATATACACTGTGCATAAAGCTTCATCAGCTTGATTCAGGTCATGATTTATTCCGTTACATCCAATAAGCGGCGGACTCTCAGTAATGGGGGACTGGTATTGTTTTTACACTAGTGTAAGTAGGTAGTGGATCGATTTTGATTGTCTCTTGTGAGTGAGTGTCCGCCCCCATTGAATTCATCGGAAAAAAGCTGACCTTGGTGAAAATTATGCAAGTACAAATAACGTTACTACATCAAGTTGAATGGTCATTCGGACGCTCTTTCACTAGGACGCCGTAATTCATGACACCGGCTCGATTACTGCTCTGGCAGTGTAGTGGTAAACACAAGGGTTGCATACACCCGATGTTCAACTTTTTGTTTCAAATTAGTGGCATATTTTAATGAGTGACATATTAAAAATACGTTACAACTGGATATGGAAAGAACATTCTCTAGATTCAACATTAATAACAAGAGTATCTGATACTACGCAAATTGACTAGTAAATGACCGGCGATCCCGATGGCTGATTTTCGACCCTTTGAAATTTTCTCAAACTGAGGTGACATCTGCTCTTGATGTAGACTTTGTAACCTCATCATCTGATGACGCCCTCAGGATCAGTTGAACATAAAGATGACTTGGGTAAGTAGGCCCTCTCTTTCGCATTCATCTAGTTAATTTTAATATATTCCACCTGTTTTACTAATCAGAATGAATTCTCGTGTACATCTGGTATTTCTTCCATTGTCTTTGGTCTGTTGGATTCCTACCAGTTAATAATATGTTTTTCATCGGCTACGTGTCCTGTTATGTTGCCCGATTTGATTTGAAATTGTAGTCCGGGTGAATATCTTTTGCTGTTTCATTACGATGTTCTTTCTTTCTTGTGCTATATAAATAAGTAGCCTTCCCGTTTCACTGACGTGCGATTTCCTACAATCAAAACAGGGTACACATCATTTTCATCAAGTCTTTGTGATGTGAACTGCGTGCTGTGGCCTAAATAAACACCATGAACATGTATTGTGTGTGTGATTCATATAACTTTAAATTTGTCTGCAATTTGTTTCAAACAGATGGCGGTAGTGGCAGTGGAAGTGGCAGCGGTGGTCATGGTAGTGGAAGCGGCAGCGGTAGTGGCGGTAAATCAGAAGGGAAAAAACCGAAAAAAGTTATACCGTTAAAACCACTTTTGTTTTAATCATTCCGACGCCATGCGCTGAATTGTCAGTTCGTATATAAATCCTAACGGAGAGCATGTTTGCATAATACCAGCAAATATGCTTGTCTTGATTTTCTTTAAGTATTGTTTTGGGATCTCAATTATGAAGCACTCCTACTTAATAGAGGAACATGTTTCTAGGCATATTTTGAGCTGAGAGATGACATCAGCATTTCTACATTATTTGTATGACCTCGTGCATTTTCTTATCGATTCGGTTAAAAAGTAACTTTAACAAGCAAAGAGGATCAATAAATCGCTAATACTAATTTATCTGATATTTTTCAGTTTTTTAATGCTGTAAATCTAAGGGACCTGATAATAATAAGGGCGATGTGATAATAATAATAATAATATTATTAATAATATAAACACGCTTAGCTCAGCGCCTAACATCGATGATCTCTAGGTGCTGTATAGGATAACAAAGTGAAAAACAATTAAAAAAATGGAAACAGTTGCAGTTCAATCATAACATCAGTAAAACAATATGGTATAACAACAGGTTTTTTTAGCAAAAAGCAGTATACATAATCGTGGTCCTAGTGATACAGAGTCTGGATTTCCATTCAACTCTGTGTACTGTACACTGTACATACAGCTTCAACAGCTTCATCATGCTTTATTCCGTTGTATTCAGTTATAAGCAGACTTTAGTATTGGGGGACTGACACTGTTCTTAAGCCGGTTATACCACCGCTGTGTAACGAGTTTGAGCATCTCCCGTGAGTGAATGTCTGCCTAGCGCCTCGCAATAAATTAAACGGAAACAGGCTACCATTGGTGAAACCAGACATGCATGTATTGTACACATTACGATACTACACACAGATGAATTGCCATCGGGACGCTCTTTCACTAGCACGCCAGAGTTTACGACACCGGCTCCATTACTGCTTTGGCAAAGTAGTGGTAATTACAAGGGACGCATTCACCTAATTTGTGATGTAGAGGGTTATGAAATCAGCCTTTTAGATATTGACCTATGCGCGTCTTTTTCCTGTCGTGTCTACCTGGTTTAAGTATTTAATCAATTACTCTACCTTGCGGTAGTTAATCATCTCAAGCACTCATCTAAGTAGCGCTTCTACATACGGGGATTGTAATCTAGAGAAAATGTAAGAAACTATTCTCTAGATTAATTTAATAGTGAGGTATACTGACCGATTCCCAAAATAAAGTTTCGGAGACAAACTCGATTGAAACTATGCCGGTTGAATTACACTTTTGATGACACAATTTCGAAAATAGTACTTGATACTAAGATTAGGAGGTTTAAATTATTTATTCAGAAGGTCTACATTATTTAATGGTTCATCGTTGAGTCAACACATCGGTCTCTCGGTTGACCAAGTTGGATCGCTAATGAAACTGTGTCCAAACGCTATGTATTTTGTGTATGAAGACAAATTTAACAAGGAAAACATGAATTTGCTATGGGATCAACTGTTCTGACCATCGTTGCCAACCTTTATAAGGAACGTTTTAAACGGTAATTCCTTCAAACTTACAAAGGCATACTACCTAATCACTGGTTTCGTTACGTCGATGACACAATTGACAACCGACGAAAACCGTTTTTTTTTTAATTGTTGGCAAAAGGAATTATAATCTTAAAAGAATACACAGACAATTTAAGCAATGTACACACTCTTTATATCAAGGGAAATGCACATCGAAACACTACATTTAGTTTGATAGTAAATTTAGGATTAAGTTTCAGCCACTCTCGAAAAATAAAGGAGTGGATACAAAAGAGCAAAAAGGGTTTAAACCGTTCCAAAATGAGCGAAGAACACTGACAAAAGTGAAACTACACCACAAGGAGTAAAAATATTGAATTATTCTCTTTGAAGAAGTGGTATGAGGGATAAATTCTTTTAAAGAGTGGTCCCTTATTAAATCCTTTAAAAAAAGTGGCATTAACTGCTTTATCGCTTGGTTTGACACGTCAGGAATTTTAGATGGTCGTTTACTTTTTAAAGTGGTATTAACTTTTTTTAAAGAGTAAAAACTATCTGCATCAAGACGTCATTGCTTCTTAAAGCCAGAGTCCCACTGAGAGATACGCGTGTACGACCACTTACGATAGGTTACGATTGATCTGCGACTGGTAATTGTAGTCAGTCGTAGCCTGATCGCAGGTAGTCTTGGCAAAATCGTACGACCGCTCGCAAGTGATCGCAGGTGACAACAGGTAGTAGTGGGTGATCGCACGACCGAAATCAGTCGTAGAGAGGTTTTTGATCATGTTCAAATACCTGTCTGCGACTGAAGTGGTCGTAACCTATATATCGCAGCCTGTTCGTAGGTTGCCGTGCGACTGGTGGGACTGATCGCACCATCAGTTCTTCATTGTTGTCCATTGTTCAACACTGCTACTCACGATCTCTCTACGATCGCTGGTATAACCAGTAAGCTAGCCAGGAAATAAAGCAATGGCTTGTCACTGCTCGGGGGCTCACGTACTATTTTGCTGGTGTAATGCCCTTATAATGAATTCATAGAATCAGAGAAAAATAAACTGCCATTCAGAACTATGTCAGTGTATGATTCACAGGGTGAGAATGTTCTTGTCAAATCAAGCTGCCAAGCGCTTTAGGCCGGGGCTGAAGGGTGAACCATAGTTTAGGGAGACATACAACCAGTGTAGTGGTAGTGCCCCTAACAAATCTAAAGGTTTTAGGAGTTTCAGTTGACAACAACCCTGCAAATTAGTGTGTTTGCTGCCTGTTGCCTTTTCCCCAAGTTTTACTGCATGGGCTGTCAATTAATCACGGGGATCATCGGCGGAAAGGGGCTCAACTTCTGGTCGGATGAGGGGAAGGGGGTGAACCCTCTTTGCACCTGGTTATGCATCTGCTTGCATAACAAAATTGAACGAATAAATACTGAATCTGTGACTGACAGGATCGTACAGGCGCATATATTTTAGGCCCTACAAGTCATGCTGTGAGCTCCCGGGTTCACAGCTTAATAGTCGTGCGACTGATTTTACAAATCGTAGGAAAATCGTACGACTGAACTAATCGCAGGTCACCGCAGGTCTAGTGGGACTCAGGCATAAGCTACAGACCGCTGTGCCTGGATACACATTTTAGTCGCCTGCTCCGCAGCTAAATGATGATGATGGTGATGAATATTATAAATACTTATCAATATTTTAGTCGCATTGTCCAAGATGTTAAAATATCAAACAACTACATCTACAATAGAGCGATCGAATATCAGTAATAAACACAGCAGTGGTAGACGAAACAGGTGGTTGCTAT